>VCCN01002209.1:2070980-2082974 GCA_006491835.1 Architeuthis dux | reverse complement strand
TTCTTGTATATTGAATGTTGTAATTTGTCTCTATTGAATTCAGGGACTAAAATATTTTCATATATTTGGAAAAAGTGATTTCTATTTTTGAAATACAAATAATTCTGTTTCAGTGCTTTTCTTTTTATAAAAACTCATAACAATATAGTTTTATACCTTTCTAAAAAATCATATTTAAGTAAATTTCATGGCAAATTTCACATGAAAATTTTGTCATTATTTTATAAGAGTGAATACTTGTAACACAATGACTCCTTTGTTTTAATTGATTACATACAAAAAAAGCTTATCTTCGATCACTTACAAGATGCATGAAATATATGATTTTTAAGATCTACAAAATAAAAATAAAAACATTTGTTGATAAAAGATTGATTATAAAACTGATAATATCCCCTCAATATTTGATTTTATAACAAGTATTAATTAGCATAGAAATGGCAAAATGTTCACACCAACATCCATAAATAGCACTCTGTGGGCAATTCAAAAGGAACAATTACTTCATAATTAAATTTTACAAATGTAAAAATTGGAAACATTAATTGATTTCAGATGATTTTTTAAATTTCATGCTTTTAGATTTTGTGTTACTTCTTATTAGATTAAAGGTGTTTGGTAGTAAGTGTATTTCTTATACAAAAATAAGCAGGAAAAGTCCAAACATTGTTTGGAAGGATAAACTATTACCTGTTCTTATTATTAATTTTTAACTACTATTTACCTTCATCTGAATTTTTCTGTGGCTTTTTATCGCAACTCTTCTTAGGCCATCAATGAGCAAACAGCGTTGATCGGAAAGAAAGAATAAGCTGTTGGTGGGAATTGAACTCACATCCCCTTATTCTTCATTTCCATAGATTGATGACCTGAGTAGAGTTGCGATAAAAAGCAGCATAAAAATTAAGGTGAAGGTAAATAGCAGTGATAAAATTAATAATAATGATTTGTAATACTTCATCTAATAAAAATGAATGATAAAATAGTTGCTGTTACCTGTTCTGTTTGAAGCTCTAAATCATTTGTACTTTTCTGCAAGACACGGCTCTAACAAAAATAGACACCTTTAAGAAATCAATCAGTTCTTCTTATTTGATCTAAATGTCATTAAATCATTCTTTTTCTTTTTTCATGAACTCTGTGGAGAATTACTATTCTCTTCCAGGCTGTAACAAAAGCAAAACCTAAGAAAAATAAGCAAAAACATCCAATAATTATTTAATATTTAAAGGTGCTATAAATACATCTTTGTTAGATGAACACTTGTTATTGATAAGGAAGTGTGCAAGAAATTTGCCATTATTGATTATATGTTCAGTGCATGAAGCGATTTGAAATGAAAGTAGGTAAAGGCTTTATTCAAAACAAGTTAAAAACTGTCATCTCTCTCTCTCTCTCTCTCCTCTCTCTCTCTCATCTCTCTCTCTCTCATCTCTCTCTTTCTCTCTCATACGCACACACTGATAAGATATATTAAAGTCATTACATTTTTGTCTGTATTAGGAAGTTCAATATTTCCTAAAGTTGTATACATATCATACTATGGCTTCTAGTCAGATAACATCATTCTAAGGCCCTGTTGACTGGGGTCTAGAATATGCTGACTGCATCCCCTGTAGAGGGGTAAGACCCTCCCAAACAGGGGCCACCTGTTTTTTCACCAAAGTTGCAAGACACTATTTAAAGAAAAAAACCAAAAAAACCTCTGACTTTCATAATTTGAAACTGATTTTGGCATTAAATGAGCCATCAAGGGTGGATATGCCTCTAAACAACTCAATCACTCACTCACCATTCTAAGGTGAATATTTCCAGTTATCAGCTTGAAAACAAAGGAAGAGAATGGAAATAAAAATGATTGTGAATGGTAAACACTAAAACAGATTGCAAATACATTTTTACTTCCAATCTATAATATTTGTCTGCTTCTTCCTACCTGCATTCGAAGCTCAGAATTAAAACAAGGAAAAGGTTAGGTAGTTTAACAGGTCTGGTTAGTCACTCAATAGGAACCGTTGCGTGATTGTCTTTTAGCAGGTTTAGTTAGGTTTTGGGGGCGATCAATTAAAAAATTAGGAAAAGGTTGTGATCAATGAATAAGTTACTTCTCTCACCTTTTGTTGGATCACTAAAAAGTCTGAATTTTAAAAAAGAAAGCGTGAATGCTGCCGAACACAAACTAAGGGACCAATTTAGCAAAAAACATTGTAAATTGAACACCCTACTAAAAACTTATTTTGGGAGGAAATTTGAAAAAACAAAGAAACATTTTTTTCTGGATATAATAAAGAGTAAATGTTTAAATTTTCAACACTGTAGCTCCATTGGTGCAGCCTGTACCTATGTTGACAGTTTTGGTTGACAGGTTCTAATAAGAGGGTAGGAAGAGAGATGAGAGAAAAGAAAGTTAGGTAGGGTAGGAAGAGAGTGGGAAGAGAGATGATAGAACAGAAAGTTAGGTAGGGTAGGAAGAGAGTGTACTGAAAAGAAAGTTAGATAGTTTAATAAGAGGGTGGGAAGAGAGATGACAGAAAAGAAAGTTAGGTAGTATAATGTAAGGGTAGGGAGAGAGTGGACTGAAAAGAAAGTTAGATAGTTTAATAAGAGGGTGGGAAGAGAGATGACAGAAAAGAGAGTTAGGTAGTATAATGTAAGGGTAGGAAGAGAGTGGACTGAAAAGAAAGTTAGATAGTTTAATAAGAGGGTGGGAAGAGAGATGACAGAAAAGAAACCTGTATTTACTTTAAGCTTTATCCAAATGCAATAGAAACCAATACTTTGTCACCGTCCAATCATACTCCAATGGGAGTTGTCTCTTCTCTTAACACACAGATGCTTTACTTTTTCTTTGGAGAAGTTTAGTCTCTATAGAGCTACAGGACATATTTTTCATCTTGAAATCTTTTTTCTCATTTGCGAGTTAATCATTCATTATAGTTATAATTAGAAGCATTCTGATTCTTGATTGTTAAAGATAATTAGATAGGAATGATCAATTCTTTTCTTTGATATGGTTGTTCATTTTTATTTTAATACTTCTAGGGTATGATGATATTGAAACACTGCACGCATTACTGTTAAAACCGATTTAGATCTACAAAATTGCATTTTTGTTTTTTATTAATTGCCACATTGAAGCAAATCCCATAACTAACAAAGAAATACTTCAATCAACTTTATCCACAGAAAATAACATCACATTTCATGTTTTACAATTGTTTGAATGTGCTGCTATGGATTTGTTTTAAGCATTTTTCATAGTATGCTTATTAAATTCATGCTTCCAGGTAATTACCCTGAATGATAACGCTCTTTCCAATTAACTAAACAATTTGAACAATCACCATTTCTTTGCATGTTTTATACTAACCCTCCAGGTGACTCCTTCAGCTGCTGATGTGCATTCTGAAACAATACAGAAAGAAGCAGAGGCCGAAACCAAGCCAGAAGAAATTGACACAAAGCAAGAAGAAATTGATATTGATTTGACTGACCCTGAAGTCGAAGCAGCAGCTCAAAAGATTCAAGCCTCTTTCCGGGGACACATGAAATTAAAAAGAAAGCAGACTATAAGCCAAGAAGAGACCCAAGAGAAAGAGGCCGTCACCAGCGAAAAAGAGGAAAGAATAAGCAGTTCACCGATCGCAGGCGAGGGCAGTGGTGCACAGAACAAGAAAGAGGACGAGAACGTCACTGAGGTAAAAGAGAAGGCAGAAGAAAAAGAAGAAGAAGAAAAAGTGACAGATATGAAACCAACCATGGAGAAAGTTGGATCGGCGGATGGTGGCAAAGTAGACAAAACTGAGGAGGAAAAGAGCTCCGTTGCAAGTGCTGTGGTCAAAGAGCAAGAAGTGCCTGCTGAGATGAAAGCTGCCGCAACCCCCCAGGCAACAGAAGCTGAAGCGCCTGCAACCCCCCAGGCAAAAGAAGCTGAAGTGCCTGCAACCCCCAAGGCACCAGAAGTGCCTGCAACCCCCCAGGCACCAGATGCTGAAGAAATTGATATTGACCTTGAGGATCCTGAAGTTGCTGCTGCAACTAAGAAACTTCAGGCTGGCTTCCGTGGTCGTCTGAATCGAAGGAAGAAAGCCAAGGAGGATGCGGAGGCCTTAGCATCATCAACGGTACTTCTTTTGGTCTAGTTCTTCTAAGTGTTGCTTGCTGCTTGACAGTGATGTCTTGTTGTTCTAAAAGTGATGTATCTCTGTTGTAGCTTATGAGCCTTAACACTCTCACTGCTAATCAATCTTTGTTGTTTTTAGTAGGGAGAAAATGAGTCTATTCCATATCCTTAACACTTTTTTGTGCTTTACTTTTGAAATGATACAAATGCTAAAATCTGCCTGATTTGAGTAAAACTTTCGAAAGTAAAAGCAATCATTTTTACTTTTAGTAATGTTTGAAATTAATGCTGAGAATTGGCTCTAAGATTTGTTGTTTGTAAATAATTTATTTTGGGGATGCTGATTTTTTTCAGACATATTGTTCTGATATCAAGTTATCAAAGCACAAACAAGACATTTCTGTTTTGGGAAATATAATTGATTTCACCTGCAAGTATGTCTGCATGAAAAGGCATTTCACATGGCTAGTTGAATGTTGGTATACGTTTCTAAGCACTTATGTTTGATAAAGCTTTAACTGTTTGTCGAACTTACCTGTTTTTTGTACTTGTCATATTGTCATCATTACTGTATGTTTGGGTCAATTTCCTCCTTAATATGTTTCTTCTCATTATATTATGGATGCAAACATCTTTAGGCAATGGGATATTTGTTTTTCTCATTTCTGGAAAAGGCAGAGTTCTTTCATTTTCAACTGTGAGTTGTGATCTGTAATTATGTTCTAATGATGTTTTAGCATAAGAAAATGAACTAAAGAAAGAAGTGTTGGATTTGATCTTCCAATTTAATATTTCCTTACTTATTTTTGACAATTTATTTATTAAATAGAAATGCCTCTATGGGCATCTCAATATACAAAATCCATTAAAAATCCATATTCAACATTAAAATACACACAAAGTCAAGTGGTAAAAATGTGTATGACACTTTTCTAAGCTTATCAGTAGAGAGAAACATTTACCAGGCACATTTTTCCCCAAAAATTCTTCCATGTATTTCAGTTAATAACAGCCAAAATTGCCCTGTTAATTGATTTTCTATCCCAGATGATCTAAAGTTATTTTTGAAATTATTTATTCTTGTTCTGTTTAAGTTGGTAAAATATTCCAGTAACGAAATTGAACTTTTCATGATCAGTTCTCATAGAATTTTTTTTTCTCTTTTTCTTAATATACTTTTACCAAATTAATTTACTGGATTAGACACAATATTTGAGAACCAACCAGATTTTCCAAGAACTTTAGAAACAGATAAAATTAGCTAATAATAACCAATTGAATAAAATTTTAATCCTGAATTTTCAAGAATTCTTTGTGATGTCTGAATCAATAATGGAATCTGTTATTTTCTTGACTATTCATTATTCTTTATAATTCTAACTTGATTCACAACTAAAATATAAATGCTTTGGAAAGATTTTCAAAATGTCACTTTTCTCTACCTGTTTTCCTAATCCCCCACATGTCATTTATTTACCCATGTTTTTAATGTTAGCAATGAGAAAGACTACTTTCTTCCAATGATCACACTATTTAACTTTCACTTTAGTGGTTTTCATTTAAAGATCACTTTGAAGAAATTTGATTTAAAAATCAAAAGATATATTTGAAATCAATGCAAAGCAAGAGTAGTAGCTGAAAAGTAATTATGAAATTATTGCATAAATCAAAAATCTGAAATCATATCCTTGTATTGAATATTAAATTTGTCATATAAACCCTTTTAGAAATGAAATTGAGTGTATTAGTCACTTATAGTTGACTTATCACCTATATTCCGGTCATTGATAAAACCCTGTCCCCCATGTCGGCCGGTCTTCAAGAATATTGTCAATACTAAACTGGTTGCTGTGCAAAAAAGGTTGAGGACCCCTGATCTAAAAGAGCCTGTCCCTTCTTTTGTATTGAGAGCAGGACAGGTCTGGTTAGTCATTCAATAGAAACTGTCACATAACCAACACCTTTTGGCAGCATGCCATATTGGGGGTGATCAATTAAAAGATTTGGAAATGGGGTGATCAATGAGTAAGTTACTTCTCTTGCACAAACTAAGGGATCAATTTAGCATAAACTTGCATTGCAAATTGAACCCCCCCCCAAAAAAAAAAAACTATTTAGGGGGAATTTAAAACACACAAAATCCTTCTAGACAAAATAAGAAATAAATGTTGAAATTTTGGTGAAGGGGTTCTGTTGGGGGTCCTCTCTGACTGGTTGTCTTCCAACGCTAGAGAGCCCAGTCTGCTCTGTTATTTTATCATAGCGGGGGGGGGGGGGCAGAATAGATGGATTCATACCTTTCCCAAAGGCACACTAGTGCAAAGTGCAAACGTAAACAGCCTAGGCCAGAGTTTGAACTCAAGTTGCAATTTCATTGTCCGTGCCGTTAACCGTTACGCCACCCGCGTCTCCTCTGAAATAACTGTGATTAAATGTCATCTGAATAGGAAAATCCAAGGCCATGCATAAAAGGCCAGGAATGTTGGAAAATCTTTTGAAGAAAAAAAAAGAAGAAAAAAACTACTGCAAATCAATAAGAATTTGTTAAGGTGCTTGCGAAAGGTCATATTTATTGTAATCCAATACTCTAAGTTGTTTTTCTCCCGAGTAATTTTCTTTTCCTATTCGTGGCCTGATACAATTCAGCAATTCTCTATCACTTAAAGTGTGCACTTTCGAAGATATCTCCTATTCTAGCGCATCACACTCACCTTCTTCTCCCCTCTTTTATTGTCTGCAATGTTTCAGACATGCTTCAAACAAGCACTGACCCATAACAAGTGCTCACATTTTAGCTACTTGAGTATTTTTTTTCAAATCTCTTTACATTAGGAACACAAAAATAATCCTTTCAAACAACTTTTTAATATAAAATAAAACAGGTCTGGTTAGTCACTCAATAGAAAGCGTCACGTGACCAACCTTTTTTTTTGCAGCATGCCGTATTCGGGGTAATCAATTAAAATATAGGAAAAAAAGGGTGATCAATTAATAAGTTACGTCTCTCGCCTTTTGTTGGTGGTGATCACTAAAAAAGTCGGAATTTAAAAAAAAAAACAAGCATAAATGCTGCCGGACTCAAAGGGATCAATTTAGCATAAACATAGATTGCAAATTGCAGCCACCACTAAAAAAACCTATTTTGGGCAAGAATTTTCAAAAAGCGAAAAACGTTTTTTCTAAACATAATAAGGAGTAAATGTTTAAATAAAAGCCCTCTAGCTCCATTGATGCCGCCTGTATGTGCGACACATACATAGGTAGCCAGCCAGACCCACTTAAAAAGAAACCTATGTTAACAGTTTTGATGACAGTTTTGGTTGATGGTTTCTTAAAAAGGAGCTGATATAAATTCTAGCTAAAATCTGATAATTGATGAGATTGGAGCTGATCAGAAATGTCAGAAAAATATCCAAAATCTAAGAATAATTGTCCATTGTTGTTCCCATTTGATATTGATTCAAGATTGCTATTATGTTTATATATTTAGAACTATGGAGTCCCACTGATTCATAAATGTCAAATATGTATTTGCTGTTATTCCATATATTTTTTCAGACCATTGTCTTCATCTGTATTGTTTTTAACACAAAGTTTCAGCTGATACATTCTTCAGTCTTCCTCAGGTGTATATTGTGTTGAGTCTGTTGTTAAAACCAACAAACAATAAGACAATAGTTTGAAAAAATATATAGAACTAGAAATAAAGCGCATACCTCTGCCAACACCATTGTCAGGAGAAATAATTGTGCATGGATCCGCCCCTTTAGTAGGCTATTGTCCACCCTTTCACAAAATCTGATTGAAATTCATTGATAACTTTTGGAGATATCTTGCGGACAGGAAAGAAAATTTGGTGATATTATGTGGTTTGGACATATAACTACAACATATGGGAGGTAATTGTGCAAGGATCTGCTCAAAAAGTTAATCAGTTCTTCTGTAGTCAATAATTCACCCTTCCCCAAAATGTCATAGAAATTCAATGAGAACTTTCAGAGATAACGTGTGGACAGACATGAAACTTTGGCAATATTATATGGTTTGGACATATAACTACAACATAGAGGAGGTAATTGTGCATGGATCCTCTTCAAAGTATAATCAGTTCTCTCATAGTCTGTTGTCCACCACACCACAGGATTTCATTGATATTCATTGATAACTTTTGGAGATATTGTGTGGACAGTCATGAACATATATATAAATGTATGGGAAAAAATGGAAAAATATCTTTCCATCAAAAAGAAATTCCAGGATCTGCCCCTGAATTTTACCTCCTCTTATTTATACGAGTGTCCACCCTTCCACAAAATTTCATTGAAATCCATGCAGTACTTTCAGAAGATATTCTGTGGACAGATGAACAGATGCGACCAAATACTTATACCTCTTTTCAATACTTCATCTTAGAACTTCATAAAACAATTGTATTTGTTGTGTTGTTAGTCATTGTTTTGTTGTCACAGTTGTTAACCCTCACACTGCCAGAAATAAATACTGATATTCTATTTGTCTGCTTTTATGCAATAATCATTTTTATATTATTAAAAATAATGGGTATATTATGATATACTAATAAAAATGAATTCATTTTTTGGGGCAGTTTTCAATCTGTTGCATATTTATTCAGCCAAATTCAGGATCATTCTATTTGGTCAGTTTTCCAGACTTCAATTGAACTACCATTGTTAATTCTTAAACCTATAGATTCTAGTTCCTAATTTACTTCAACCATACCTGTCAAGTTTCAATGTTGAAAATGAGTGAGAATCATACCCGTCCGGAAAAGGGAGGACACGCACACCCCACCCCCCAAATTAAATTGTGTTTCAAAAGTTCTGTATGTGATCTATCAAAATAATTTGAGTTCCTAAGTTCTGTAAAAATATACTGAATGCATACAAATAAACAACCAACAATTGTTAATCACTAACCAAAAGGTTCACCGTTTTATAAAAATTCACTTCTTATAAAATTTCTTACCTTTCATAAAATGCGTGAGAATTTTACACTTTTTATAAAATGTATGAGAATTTTATACTTTTTATAAAATGTGTGAGAATTTTACACTTTTTATAAAATGTGTGAGAATTTTCCATTAATGCATGAGATCGTGAGAACGTATCAAAATGTGTGAGTGTCATGCAAAATGAGTGAGACTTGACAGGTGTGCTTCAACAAAACCAAGTTTAGCTCAAGAGTATACATTGGAGCACTCAGTAAACCATCAAATCTAATGGACTTCTCAGCCAACATGCTGATTCCTGAACAGTGAATAACTATTTTCTTTTCTGTTGATTCAGTCTTTCAATTATTGATACTTGAGAGACATAGTGTAACAATTACGACCAAATCACATTGGACTCATCGGTTCTGGTCTGGCCTGGTCAGTACCTAGATGGGTGACCGTCTGGGAATACCAGGTGCCGTGAGCAGCTGGAGATCATATAGAGAGCCTCCTGTAGAAACCAATCTCTACACTATGTTCATATTTTTACATATACTGCTGCTTACTGGAAACTTAATTGATGAAAATTCTAAGAGAGATGTCCTGTCTCCAGTGTTCATCTCTCAGATCTCTGATGTAAATGGAAAATGATAGATCATGATATTCTGATTCTGATATGATCTTCTTATTAGAATGACTGTTATTTCATTCTATGGGGCACACAAAATCAAAGGTCGGAATAAAGTTCAACCTATTTAATAGGAAATCTTAATATAGGTACTGCAGTTAAAAAATGTTAATCTTTTCTAATATTGAGACAATATGAAGTCTGAAATTAGTTTAAGTCATACATTTAATACACTTCTTTCCTTAAAGCACAATTCTTACCATATTTGCAAATCTGTAAATTTGGTTCAAGTTGTCAAAAGTAAAGGATTTGTGCTTTTTATTATTTTTCAAAACTGTCTGAACATTTTGTGTAGTGGCAGTCGGGGTGGGTAGTAAAGTTTAAGGTGAGAGTTAAAGGTACAGAGATCGCAATGTACTTGAACAAATACAGTAGATATTATCTTGAAATTCTGATAAATTATTAAAGTCATTATCTATGGTTAAAGCATAAGATCTGGATTACTTTGACTTGAAGTCAAACTTGGCATTATAATCTAAATGATAAATGAACTTGTCTATAACTTTGAGAAGAGTCATTAACATACCAATTTTTGTTCGGGCAATTCAATCTCTTCTTCCGATCTTTAATGTTTTCATAACGTTTCAGCCGATTCATTCAACGGCCTTCTCCAGGTGTAATATGTAATATCCATAGAAAAAGGAGTTTCTTTTATTGGTGGAAAGCCAAAAACAGTTATCCCACAGAAAATTTAAACGTTAACTGCAACACTTGTAAATAAGCTATTCTATTTTAACAACATGCGCAGTACAGCTTGTTTCATAATTTTTAACATGTAAAAGTGCTCATTTTCATTCTTTGTTAAACAAAGAATTCTATCTTGTGTCTCTGCTGACACTCTTTCCTATGGATATTGCATATTACACCTGAAGAAGGCTGTAGAATGAATCAGCCAAAACGTTGTGAAAACATCAAAGATAGGAAGAAGAGAATTGATTGTCCGAACAACAGTATATAAATAAATGCATTTTATTGCATATTTGCTGTAGTGCCTCGTTGCAGACAAGTGACAATCAAATAGATTCTCTGGCTGTGTTCATAAGTGGATCATTGTGCTGTTATGTAACTGCTTTAGAATATCACAGCATGCATCTTGCTTGGCCTTTTAAGTCTTTTCCATAATCTTCTTCTTTTTCTCTTTCTCTCTCTTTCTATGAATTTTTCTATGATTTTTTTGACAACTTTCTGCTTCCAGAATTTTTAATCTGCATTCATGCAGCCATTTGTCTATTTAATCTTTTTTTTTATTAACCTTTTCCTTCTGAGCAATGAACAAGGCGTCTATCCATGAACTGTGAGTAATTTTGATTTGAATATGTATGGAAGCATCTGCTGAGACATTTATTATTTTCCTCTTGATTTTTCAAAGGACTTCTAGATCTTCACTTTTCTCCTTTTTAAACATGCTACTTGGTGATGGGTAGATGGGTCAGTTTCTTTTCTTTTGTATGTCTTGCTTTTTTCTCAAATTCCGCTTTAGTCCTTGTTGTTTTGTTTGATTTCAATCTAGTCTCTTTTTATTTTTATGGTTCCTATTTTTTCATTAAATTCTAGTTTTGTGTTTTCTAATTCTGATACACTCAAACAAAACGTGGCTTTTGTGTCATTTTTGCTTTGAGCAGGACCTTGATGCGGTCATAGATATGCTATGCCTTGATACACTTCTATTGAATATATGCTTTAGTGTTACTGTATGATGTAATCTTGCTGTATATTCAGGACCTTGCTTAACATGTAGACAATGTTGCATCCTATTATCAAATACTATATATATATATACCATGAAGCTTTCTTTGAGGATGTTGTATGAGTTAGTCTTGTAAAAGAAAGGTCTGGCTTCAACCCTTGCAATACTTGCGCCTTGACATGATTATTCAATGAAGCTGTGTTCAGTGATTCTGTGATGGTTTGGTGGTGCTCTAACTGTAGCTCTGGCTGCAGACTGATTATTGTCCATGTCATTTTGCATCCTGTACAATTATCAACATTTACCCACTTGACAATACCTCACCAATAACAGTATACACATGCATACTACATGCACACACACATTGGGAAAAAGGCAATGTGGAGACTCAGAATAACTTGCAAGAAATTTATTTAATACCTTAACATGTTTCGACTTATTAGATCGTTTTCAAAAGGAAAATCAGAGAAAGCAAGGGTTGTTACAGAAATCCTCCATTTAGTAACACCCCTCGGTTGGAGCAGACATGACAACTCGCTTTCTCT
>VCCN01002209.1:2041808-2052527 GCA_006491835.1 Architeuthis dux | reverse complement strand
AAATGTTATTGAGTTAGCCATAGAACTGCAATGATGGAAATTCTGGTCATCCGCAGTAAATGGGTTAAGGATACCAATGAAGAGCAATTTAGAGATGACACAGAATAAACATATCAATCGATATCTGTTTTATCTTTTTGTAAAATGTTTTCCAGGAATGGAAATGTTGTATACATATTAGTCAGATTAAAAAAAAAGATGGCAGGTCTGGTTAGTCTCTCAATAGAAAATGTTACGTGACCAATGTCTTTTGGCAGCATGCCACGTTGGAGGTGATCAATTAAAAAATTGGAAAAGGGGGTGATCAATGAATTAATTAATTCTCTAGCCTTTTGTTGGGCGGTGATCACTAAAAACACCAACCAAATGACCAATTTAGCATAAACTTAGATTGTAAATTGAACCCCCCCCCCACTAAAAACCTAGGAGGGGGGGGATTTTGAAAAACAAAAATATGTTTTTTCTAGACATAATAAGGAGGAAATGTTTAAATTTTCAGCCATCTAGCTCCATTGATGCAACCTGTACATAGATAGATAGCCAACCAGCAAGAAGCACTTAAACCGAAGAAACCTATGTTGACAATTTTGATTGACAGTTTCCAATAGGATTTCAGCTCAAATTTCAAAACCTTAAAATGCGTAATTGGAGAAGAAATCAAAACCTGGCATGTACGCATCACTACCTCGGTTGGCACTCTGGATTACATTCCTAAGAAATGATGCACCATTAGAGGGTCATTATAACATAGCATAAATAGCGTGCCCAGAACATCTTTCTCTGTCTTGCTGTTGCGCTCCTAGTCAGGGTTATTCTCATTATTTTAAAACTAGTTTACCCTTGCCATCAAAAATGACAGGTTATATATGAAATATATGGATACACATTGCATTTTATGTATATAATAGAGATTTGCATTGCCGTGACATTGGAGAATAAGCGTTCTGTTGACCGCAAACAGATTTTTCTTTTTTTTTACGCCTTTCTATCTTTTTTACTGTTCTTTAAATTCAGCATTTTCATAACATCATCAGAACATAAAATTCCATTTTACTAAGTCAGTTGCATCCCTTAGCATGATTGAGTGTTATGATATACTGCCATGATAGGTAATTTCCGGGCCAACACCTGGGCGGAAGTGGAAGTGACCCTGGGGTCGTCAGGAAAGATGCATAAGCATGGGTGTCCGAAAACAGGATGTTGACTAAACTAAGCGGTGGGTTGTGAAAAAATGAAAATCTAATTAATGTGTAATTGAAGAAGAAATCAAAACCTGTCGTGTATGCATCACTATATCAGTTGGATGTGTTCATAAAAAATGATGCACCATTATAGGGTCATTATAACATAGCATACATGGTATATATATTATACATTAATAGTTCTGTGCAGGTAGCTATACTGTCGGGTTTACACTTCCGGAAACGGGGCAGCAGTCTTCTACAGCCAGCAGTCTTCTACAGCCAGCACGGCATCTACCTTGGGGTGGCAGTCTCCATCGCCATCTTGGTCACCTGCCAGGAGAAGGAAACTCCTGTTAAACCTACAACCTAGGGACAATGCTGTTATCCGTGCCACTACGGTAGACCATAGCGTGCAAACCCAAGGTTTAAAGGGTGGGGTTGGCCACATGCACATTGCATTATTGCATTATTTTAAAATATATGATGCTGTTGAGCCTCAACAAGATGGAATGGATTAGTGCTGTGTATCTCATTCGGTAGCTACTTTCCGGAGCTGGTGAAATATCACTAGGTGTCGATGTATATAGCTACATGATTGATTATTGTGTATATGGCAAAGTGCTGCTCTCCGATTGGTGAGACTGTTTGATATTAAACGTCCAATCGTCTCACCCTGGGAGCCTAGAGTTGACAGGTCGATGATGGATGTCAGACATTTTATCTTTTGCAGGAGGGAAACGTGTGGAGTCTATTTTGTGGGATATTTTTCCTAAAATGTCCGACAAAGGTCCCCCACTGAGAGATGTATGGAAGGTGATAAAATGGTATAAATGTTTGGAGGTGAGATCCGACAATGTGTTTATGTATTTAATCTCATACACATGGCACATTAACCAAAGTGTACAGTTATTTCACAGACTGTCCATGATACTGTCTTTTATGATTCAATATTTATTTTGGAAATTTAACATTACTAAATTTATTACGAAAAATATTTGAAAATGAGCGCTATAACGAATCAGTGCTAAACGGAGTAGCGCTAAGCAGGGTATTACTGTATTTGGATGTCTGATAATCCATGCTAAAAGTTAATCTTTCCAAGCATATATTTTAAATGATATCATGCACAGGTTGGCATACAGATATAAATATTGCTTTGTATTTATACAGGTTAATAATATATAACAGAACATATTCTGCGTTTATTCTCCTGACTTTATCATGATTATAATTCTTGCCCCTCTTCTAAAGTATATACAGGAATACCTTCATTAGTACGGGTTTTGATGTAGTACATTTAAGGTATTGCTGTACAAATTAATGTAACTAAATATAAGCTGAAAAAAACCCATTAATTTATAAAATAATAGTAAAACCAAAGGACACAGCCATAAACTACAAATTCAGACCTCCATTGATGTTAGAAAAAATTTCCTCTCGGCAAGAATGGCAAATGCATGGAATAGCCTAAGTGAAAAGACAGTCACATCCGAGAATATCAATATTTAAAAAAATAATCTTTGTTCTGATATCAGACATACCAAATTATTAGGTTAAACCCAGCCCAACTACACTGAAGCTGGCTTAATGATGCAATTAACTGCTGTAAAAAAAGCCTATTTCAAGTATATTAAGACTTGAAGAGTGTGGTTTTGAACAGTACGGAAAATTTTGGAAAGATTTAACTGCATTAATCAAGATATACCTATAATTTCTTTATTTCTAAGAAATTCCCCATGATTTCTGATATTTATCATGTGGTGTCAACATCTTCAGTCATGATAAACAGAATTGGCAACATCTCTTCCATTATAACATCTCAGTATTTTTAGATCAATAATTTTTGCCTTTAGCATGACTTGATCTTGATTTCTTCCGTGATGTGGTTGATGTCTGCAAGGTGTGTTAAATATAGAGGACTACTGTAGATGTGATACTTTTGATTTAAAGATAGGATTGAACATTTTACTAAGGAAATGATGTTTCCTGTAAGGAGAGATTTGGGCTCTTCCCATTTTTTTTCATGCATTATTAAAGTACATATCAAGCCTACATATCTGACAACCTACTTTGATTTTTACACTCACAATACTGCATTTGCATATCAAGTTACCATTGGAGATACAGGCCTCTCCCCTTATAACGCGGTTCGTTATTGCACGGTTTGCCTTATAAGGTGAGTGGATGGTGGACTCCAAAATATTAATCGAGCGCTAAAATAGCTAGATTTAGCGTGGCTGGGTTATAACACGATTGGCTTTCTTGGACCCCAACACCTGCGTTATAACGGTGGATACACCTGTAGTATCAAGCATAAAAACAAGCAGTCATTATTAGGTCCTATACTTTTCATCCTGTACATAAACGATTTACCTAAAATTATCAACTCAAAATGCAGATGACACCAAAATATAAAACACCATAAGAGAAAATATAATAATGTTATCAAACTTGAGAAAGACATAAAAGGTAAATTTGTTTAAAACATGGCAACTATTATTCAACTTAGATAAATGCAAAGTAATGCACAGAGGAAAAAAAATAATTAAAAAAAGTCTATTACATGAACAATGAAAGACTAAAAATGACAGAAGAGGAAAATGACCTCTGTATAATTATACAATTTATATGATTTGAAAGAATGATCAACAACAGGAAACCCATTAGTAGATTACAAACCAAATAAACTGAAAACAAAAACAGTAAATAATTTCAAGACAAATACGACAATTACTCGACACAAAACAAATGTAGTACATTTAAGGTATTGCTGTACAAATTAATGTAACAAAATATAAGCTGAAGAAAAAACATTAATTTATAAAATAATAGTAAAACCAGAGGACACAGCCATAAATTACAAATTCAGACCTCCACTGGTGTTAGAAAAGATTTCCTCTCAGCAAGAGTGGCAAACGCATGGAACAGCCTAAGTGAAAAGACGGTCACATCCAAGAATATCAATATTTAAAAAGATAATCTTTGTTCTGATATCGGACATACCAAATTTAACTACCATTTTTCTTATTAGTTTAAATCCAGCCCAAATACACTGAAGCTGGCTTAATGACGCAATTAACTGCTGTCAAAAAAAAGCCTATTTCAAGTATATTCAAGTATATATGCAAATCTCAATCTCCAAAATGAATATCAATACTCTACTCACAAACTGCTTAGAAGCAATGGAAATGTCAAATTAAATATCTTTATTTCTCACATTTACCTGAAATATGTTATAGATTCAATTTTCACAAACAAACCTAAAAATGTAAAAAGCAAATCGTTTTATTTTTACATATCTCAAAATGTCTTCTATACTCTAAGATTTAATATTGCATAATGGAGTTCTAAGAATAGCAGAATGTTTACTACATTTATTCCGCCTCAGGTAAATTGTGACCTTGGAAGAAAGTTTTTTTATGTGTTCAGTCGTATTTACACTTAAAATTTAATTTAAAATCTATGAGTAAAATCTAAAAGAATGCAGAAGGCACCATCACTGTATATTTGCTAAATAATCACATCTTGTTGCGTGTCTTATTGATCACATTATATATCGTCACATTGGATCAAAAAAGCCTTATGTCCACTTTTTGGGAAAATAACATTTTTACATATTTACAAATGTTACATCAGTTTCTTACTTCAAAACAGCCTTATGTCCAAATACACTCATGAAAAGGCTATCATATCTGGAGATATTGACTTTCACTTAAGGTAAATCAAATACAGAAACTTGTGTCAAAAAGGCCTTAACTTCAAGTGTATTGATTCAAGAAAGCCTTATGTCCACAAAACCGAGCTGTGGAAAGAGTGAAAAATTATCAAAAAACATTGTTACAGTGACTGTAAAAATGTTTTTTGATAATTTTTCTGTTTTTTCTGCCATCAAAATATAACTGTTCAAAATATTTAATTGCTCATATCTCAAAACCATAAAAATGGACGTACAGCCTTTTTGATCCAATGCGATGATATGTGCAAGTTATCTGTGTGCTTTTATATGGGAATCATTTTGGACATCATATGTGTGAAGGTAAAATAATTATTTATATATATATATACTGTAGATACTCATAGATAAGTCACAATTTTTTTACTCAAAAAAGGATGCAAAAACTGCATGCAATCTATCTACCAAAACTTGCTCTAACAAGGTACATGTCACTTTCTGGACATAAGACAACAATCCATGTTATATTGCTGATATCTGTCTAAACCTCTGGCCTGCACAGATTGGCAGAAGTGTTAAAAACTATTCATTCTATTTCTGGTAGAAAAAAAGTGACAATAAAACTAAACCATGTGCACCAAAGACAAAAGATCAAATTATGAGGCTGATTTCAAGTTGCGTGTTATTGAATATGCTGAAGAGCATGGGGATCTCGTTGTGCCAAGAGAGAGTTTTGTGTGTCAGAAAAATTAGTGAGAGACAAGCGGAAATAAAAAGAAGCACTCAAGAAAACGCCAAATACAAAACATGCAAAACGATATACTGTCTTCCCGCTCGAGAAACTGAAGAAAGATTTATATACTTAGGTATTAGGTGAACTAGCCACCTGCCTGGTTATCAGAACAAGAGATTTTACAGCTATCCATGGATACGAGTAAATATAATATTACTCAGAGGTTCCAAGTTTCAGTTGAGTGGTGTATGAGATTCATGAATAGAAAGCGGCTATCATTACATCAGTGAACCCACATTGTACAAAAATTACCAAAGCAATTCCATTAACTTTTAATCACTGAACGCAAACATTATGGATATGAATTGTCAACAATAGGCAATAGATACAATTAACTGGAATAGTTCATAAATACTTTATAGAAAGCTACAACTTAAGGAACATTTGTTTACATATTTCATACGTGAACATGCATTGAAAATATTGAAATATCAAGAAATAAGTGTTGTTCTGATTTCTATTGATTTTTATAACTCCCTTTACTTTTTGAAGATCTGGTATTAGATTTCTCTCTTTTGTTCTCCCATGACATTCTGTCTTCTACCAATCCATTCAAATTGCTTCTTTGAGTCTTAATTCCTCATCCTATTGAGACAAAAAAACAAGGTTTGCCAACCCTTGGACATCATATCAATTCTATGTTCGTTCATACCCTTTGATCCGCTTTTCTTACTGAGGCCAGCATGGCTACATTAAATAATTTGCATTTAAATTATCAAAATTTAGGAATTTCACCATTTCTTTGTTTTGGGCTACACTGTTGTGAGAAGAATTATTTAAGTTTATTAGTCATTATTTAGATTTTCAAAGATGACTGAAAAATATAAGTACTAGTGTTGCCATCATACAATGGGGTTTTAATGTTTGGAATATACATTTGCCATTGTAGGTAATATCAGGTTTTGTCATTTTTGGTCATTCATAGTTCAGCTGTCCAATGAGATGCTTGTAAATTTAAGAGAGCTTTCATCACATAAGTACAGAGCCGGCCCGATGCGTAAGCAAACTAAGTGGCTGCTTAGGGTCCTATGGCTACCAGAGGGCCCCAAAGAGGTGGTGGGGGCCCCCAAATCAAATTCTGCTTAGGGCCCCATAAAATCTTGAGCCAGCCCTGCATATGGGTAAAGAGAGCTGACTCTATAATCACTTGAACTTTGAGCTGAGTTGCCAGATGTATTTTTCACTATATTTTCAGTAAAAAGTAAGTAATATTTTTTCAAAATCCAGTTAAGTAATCAGTGAATTAACTATTTTTCATGAATCCTATTTCTGTAACTGCTACTTTATTTTTGGGAGATTTTTATTACAGAGTTAAAAAATGTTTGCCAACAGACATCAACCATGGTGTGATCGAATTTAATTTGGGATGACAAAAATTGCCATTAAAAACAGTCCCTGCTTTAAGTACACAAAAGTAATTTTTATTTTTTTACAACTAACTGTATGCTGTTTTTTTTGCAATTAAAACCAAAATTAAAACTTCTGAAAAGATATTTAGATTATTGCAATACCTATTAAAATATTTATTTTAAAAAGTCCATGATCATTGCTACAATTTGTAATGTTTTTGGTACCTACCTAGTTGAGATGAGCAACATATAAATCATACCATTTTATGCAGACATATTTTGGGGTTATGTATGCAAAATATGAAAGGTGTATCTGGTCTACTGTCTTAGATATAAACAAAAATATAGTGTGGCATGTTTTGTTACTTTACAATGCAGCAGACACTGGCTTTTGTATATGTCTATTCAATTAACTTGTCTATTCAACTTTCGTTGAAACCTTTGCTCTTTAACCTTCCTTTTATCATTAGGCATTTTATTTTCTGAAAGAGAATCATTACCTTTTTGTTCCTTCTTCAAAAACATTTGCTTTCTCGTTCCTTCCATCTATGAAGTAGCAACATTTTTAGCCTTCTTCAATATAACAAACAAACCAAAAGTGGCCATGGTGAACTATTCAAGTCCAAATTCTATACTGTTGTGTTCCTAACCAATAATGGCCAGTTACTAATATTAGTGGGAAGAGACCAGATATATGATTTAATTTATACTGGGTTTTTTTTTCTTTCTTTCAATTCATTTGTCAAACAATCTTCCGTACAGGGTTTCAAGGGGGAAAATAATCCGAGTTTTATCTCAGAAACATATCCAACACAGGCATTGGAATAGCGTCAGATTTGGAAATCAAGCGACTCTGGAGGCAGATGTACAATACCAGCCTCTTGAGGTGGGTATTGAACCTCTGCCTTGATTTCCATATTCGATGCTATTCCAGCCCTGTCAGCTGGGGCCTAGAATATGCTGACTGCATCCCCTACAGAGGGGTAAGACCCCCCCCCCCCAAAAAAAAAAACAGACACCACCAAAGTCGCAAGACTCTATTTTTTTTAAAATAACCGTTTACCAGTGTTGCAAGACTCTAATTAAAAAGTAATAACTGTTTTTAAGGTCACAAGACTCTAATTTAAAAAAAATAACCATTTACCAAAGTTGCAAGACACTATTTTGGGGATTTTAAACTGATTTTGCCATTAAATGCCCCTTCAAGGGTTGATATGCCGCTGAACAAATCAATCAAATCAAATCAATGCTATTCCAATGCCTGTGTTGGGTAAGTCTGAGATAAAGCTTGGATTATTTCCCCTTCTGGCCAAATCTAGCAACCCTGCTTCTGTGATCCATACTCTTGAACAAACCATCTGAGGATACCCAAAGGGATGACAATTGTTTTTTAAATTGATGACAAATATTAATATTTATATGAAGATCATTGTGTTAAAGTTATAAATGGAGTATCTTTATATGAAAATTACACTTCTTTTCAAAATAACAAAACATTTCTTCCAGGCTCCAATTTCTACTTGTCATCTCACATAAACCATAATAAAATTACACTTCTCATCAAATTTTAATTCCTCCTCTCTCCTTAATGCCAGCCCAGTAAATCAGCATTTCACTTTATGTATGTCGCAAATAATATTTATGAAATAGTAGTTCAACTCTTTCCACCTCCTCCAGAGCCAACAAGATTTTCTGCAATCAATCATAATTCTTATTGTATAAAAAAGCATTGTTCTGTTCCTCTTAGTCTACCATAGTTTTACAAGTATCCACTCTCAGGGTTTTGTATAATGCATATGTTTTCATTTTTCAAGTACTTTTTAGTTTCTGTCAGACCAGCTGAAGATGTCTTTTATTGATTTGACAAATTATTTCCATCCCAAATGAAAGCCTAGTTCTTCTTTCAACTCGGTCGGTATACCTCATGTTTCTTTTGTGCTTTTTCCCTAGGAATTATTCAATTGTATTAATTTTGACTACTATTTACCTTTGTCTTCATTTTTTTTTTCTTAGTTGTTTTTCATCAGAACCAAACTCTGGCTGTCATTCTACGGCAGCAAGCAAACAGCACGGATCGGAAATAAATACTTCATCTAATAAAAAAATAAATAAATAATAGAATTATTCCATGTTTTTCACGTCCATTCACAAATCTTCATTCATTCATAGCTCAGCTGAGAAGCTTCCATAAATATGTAAGCTTCTCAAACAAAGAGGAACTATTTTCAGATTACAAGTAAACTAATAATATCTATACAAAAGCATTTGTGCGTGCATGTATAAAGTGTGTAAATATGTATGTAAATATTTATCATGTTATGTGTAATGTGTTTATATCCATGTGAGTGTGTGTATGTGTTTTCGTCTAGCTATTCAAGTCTTTACAATTCATATACTTTTTTTCCCCATTAATTCAAAATGTGTTTCTTTTCTCCTCTATTTGTGTTTGATGTACCATTAAATTATCTTTCCCATCTTCCTTTCCTTTTTGAAACGCCTCTTCTTCAAACTGTTTACATTAAAAGCTGCTTTTCTGATGAACATCTTTCCTGACATCTCATAAACTTACACGGAATGTTTTCCTATTTGCGTTAAGACGTTCGTGCAATCTACAATCAGCATCAGGCAACGTGACGCTTCCATTTTCTTCCCCCTCATAAAATCAAATCTATTTTAAATGCTTTACATTGGTCTTTGCATTTATTAACTCAAAACTCTTAAATTCATACCAAGAAAATAGAATGTCAATTTCAAAAGAAATGACTTCTGATAAAAATTATCACCCTTTGACCATTTGGTGAATTTTAAAATTTATTTCACAGAAGAGTTCCACTATTTTTATGCTATTCGTTGAAGAGTTCCACAGTTTCAAGCGGTTTATGGATTTAAGAGTTAATCTTATAAACCACTTGATAAAGCTACTAATTCCCAGTGGAACTCTTCTGTGAATAGAACAAAAACATTTTTTTTAATTACCTAAAGGTGATTGGGAGGTAACTTTGATCAGTAGTTATTTCCCTTGATAATAGCATTCAAACTTTCTTATATTAATTCAAGAGTTAACTTTGTGTTGAATTCAATTCTTTAAAGAATTATTTGCTTCTTCTTTTTATCTTGAAACTCTGTAAATGTTTTTTCATAAAATAAAATGACAACTTGTTTCCATTTGAAGAAGGTTTTTATAATCCTTATTGCCATTGATGTTGAAGGCAGAACCTTTTGCCAAATCAACTATGCCATGTTACCTGCTGATGATTGGAGAGCAAACCAATTGACATACAAGAAACAGCAGTAAAGAGATTACATTTTAAATAAAAGTATAAATGCTAACAAGACTTCATCTCACGAGTATTTCGCTTTGTTCTTGTATTGTTTTTATGTTTCTTATAAAGAAATTGTAAATATTTAAACCTATCATTTTCTTTCCTCCATTCTTGTTCTTAACCTTTAATATACAAAGTGAAGAAGTTTATTTGATTGGTCAATTGCTCCTTGATCATAAAAACTGTCTATTTATTATCATCTTCAGAGCTGATGAAAATGATGACCATAACATATATATATCTTTCTCTTTATTCAGATATACTTTGTGTTTCTTCTTTTTTGCTCAAATGCCATCTAATCTATTTATAAGATAAAAATGAATTCATATATTTTTGTTTTCCCATATGAAATATTTCCAAATATGTTAAATTATAGAATTATTATCTATTTATTGCA
>VCCN01002209.1:1906752-1925879 GCA_006491835.1 Architeuthis dux | reverse complement strand
GTATCAGTAATGCTTTTCATGTTTCATTAAATGAAAAGAAAAAAAAAAAAGTTAAAAATAGATCCTTCAGCGTTCAAAATTTTATTACCATTATGACTGGCCCCCCTCCCCCATAATCATAGTAGAGGCAAAACAAGAACAAAGAGTGTAGAGTTGGTCTCGTAGTGGCAGGTGCAGAATCCATGTGAGGAGGCCATGGAAATAACAAAAAGATGGGAAGCTTGTTACTGCTGCTGGGTGAGGTTTCTTGACAAAAGACGCCGCTTCTTCTTTTCTCTTCAACTTTTGATTTTCATCTTTTTCATATCCTTTTCTATTTTCTTCTTTTCTTGTTCTTCAATTGGGGCTGGTTTCACAAACGGCAGTTTCTCCTTGTAAGCTGATTTAACAGAAAATAGAAGAATCTCAAAAGATGTTGAACTGCATCAAAGTGACTAGACAACATTTCAGTACATTCAAGCCTTATTTTTTTTTTTTGTCTGTTTGATTTCATAGTAAACAACATTCTAATTTTTCTGTCTCTAACTTTATGTAAACCATGTTTTCATATTGTGTATGTTTACCACAAATTACTTTAACTCTTAGCGTCCTAGAGCGCATAAAAATATACCCTTTGTTTAAAAGGATTTAGAACTTTTTTCCAAAATGGCCACCGAATAACAATGTTTGATTATGATCAAATTGTTGAATAAAAGTGATATCTGTTTCTTCAGTACACACGAGAGTGATTTATTGGACTTTTCATCAAGCGACGAAATTTCAACTCAGAAATGGTCAGGTTGGTCCTAAAAAAACCTTTAGGACTTGATGCCAACCAGTTGATTATTTTTTCAACTTTTCCCTGTAACTTTGAGGATATTGCAGATCAAAACAAACTTGTATGCAGAACAGGCGGTGGCTCTTAATTTTGTGCCCACGTGTGTTGATGAAATTCCTGCATACCTGTGTGAATTTCTTCCTAAATAAGCTGCATAAAGGTCATTGAAAAACACGTTTTGTGTTTGTGATGTTTTTATTTTATAACCATTGCATTTAGTGTATTTACTAACAAACACACGACACCTGTTTTTTTAAAAAAAATTATTATATAATTAATCAACAACCACATGTATGTAACATTTTTAGCACAAATGACATTTCCTGCAATACTGCCAATTTTCACAATAATCTGTCCACAAGTAAAGACACTATAAAAATTTTAGCCATTTTCTGCTCAATCATTACAGGACTGGGCATTAGACTTAGAAAATTTTCAACAAGATGTTAAGTATAGAAAAATATAAATGTGGGTGAATCATTCACCAGTTTAAGAACTGGATTAGTTGATAAATAGAACACTGCAAGCTTTAACTGCATTAATAATACTTACAATTTGGCATGTATTGTTGTAATACTTCTGGAACAAGTACACTATCTTCTGTCTGGTAATTCTCTAGAATTGCACATATAGCTCTTGTTGTAGCACACATTGTGGCATTCAGCATGTGCACATATTCAGTCTACAAGTGGAAAAGAAAGAAATATTGAGACTAAAATCACACAAACAAGAAATTTCCCACAGAAAAATCTTCAATGCAATTATAGCCAAGTTTGACTTATCCCCATTCAGCACAGACTAACAGTATTTTGGGGGTATTTTCTTTATGGAATTATTTAATAAAACCATTTTTTTTTCCCTACCAGACTATAAGATGAATGGTTTCCAAGGGTATTTGGAGGACCACCGCTCACACAAGCCCCCACAACTGTCCTTATTGAGCTTCACCAGATGCCCCATAGTCATAATATTTGCATATTGAGAAAAAAAAAGAAATGTCCATCTTGAATATGTGGTAAACTAAACAATCAGTTTAATCTACACCAAGCGTTGGCAAACAATGGGCCTCATTTGATCTGGCCCGACTTCATTGAATATGTGATGTTTCATAAAAAATTCCTTATTTTCCATATCTATATTTATTTAGCAAACAATAAAATTCAGTATAGAAAAAAATAGAGCAAACGTCTCATTTTTGCAGTGGCCTCAAGATGAATTAATGTTTTATAGCTAAAAATATTTTAACATTACGCATTCGTGCTGTTCTATTTATATACTTGGCTAACTAGGGCACTAGACGTTATATCCTGTCATAAGGTCTTGTTGATAGGACATGAAGTTTATGTAGGTATACACTCCTATAAAAGAAATTCAAGTAATTAAATAACAGGCTGTTTCTATAGCTTTGTATGATCATTTTCATTATTTGCCATTGCCTCGCAAGACAAAAATATTTCTAATCCAGTCAGACTCCTGATCTACAAAACACAATAAAAAGGGGGTGATATTTACCTCTTGGTTCATCTTCTTGGTCTGGCCATAACGTACTCGAAGACGACGTGCTTGGTAGTCTAAACAATTTGAGCAGGAGACCAATTCACGGAAAGCCCCAGAAGCCGGGAACCAGGCTTCCAAATCCAGCTTCTTAGCAGCAGCATTGTTGAGAGCTCCTGAGGAAGAGAACAACAAAGGCAATTAATTAGGACAGAATATAAATACAGGCATCTTCGATTTTTCATGGATAAAACTGATGTTTTTCTTTAATTAAAATTGACTAGTTTTTACTTTCATCCTAATTTTAGTTGTTTTTTATTTTATTAATACAACTTATTAATTTGGGCCACTGTTTCTATAGCAACGAATAACAGCGCAATCGGAAATAAAGAGTAAGCCTTTGGTGAGAATCTAAATCACACCCTCATTGCCAGAAGACTCGCAAGACTTCATTGATTAGCAGAAGCTGATTCACACTTATAAACTCACTCCCTACAACCGACTCTCTGTGCCATATTTATGTTGTTTTACATATGAGACCTAGTAGTCTTTTTAAAATTGTAAATCAATCTTTACGATTGGATGAAGTACTTCATCCAATAATAATAAAGATTTATAATGTTTTTCAGTTATTAAAAAAATTAATTTTTTACCTTTGTTTTCACAAAGGCAGACAGAAAAATAAATTCCATGTAAAGTATGCGTTTTTTGTTTTGTTTGCAATAAATACATTTATACTAAAATATATTTGATGCTAGGAAAAGACAATGTGGAGACTCAGAATAATTTGCAAGAAATTTATTTAATACCTTAACATGTTTTGACTTTGACTTCCTTTTGAAAACGACCTGAGAAAGTGATATGTCTGCATGAACTGAGGTTTCTATCTGAATGAAGGTTGTTAGTAGTGAGTGTGTTTTGTAATGGTGGTAAGTCTCTCTGTCTTGAGAGAGTGTGTGTTTGTTGCCAGATTATATCAACAGTATGGCAGTGGAACTTTGGTTGACCTCAGTGTACATTCCATGGCCAAAATATTTTGGGGAAAATGTGTGGATGGTAGTAGTGATTTGTTAATATCGTGTGAAGATGTTAGCCTGTTTGAGTGAGTGTGTGTGTGTGTTAGAGAATATTAAGGTTAGGTGTGAAGATGTCACCCTGTGTGTATGAGAATATGTTGCAAGAAAGAGATATTTGTATGTATATCAATATGTAAATAATGCTGTCATTTTTTGATGGGTACTACATTAGTAAATAAATAAACTGTAGTTATTTGGTAATAAATATTATGAGAGAAAAGTGAGCTGACTTACCAGAGACGATGTTCACAATTCGGTAGGGAATGCCCAATGCAGTTGTAAAATCTTCTGCATTTTTAATCATTTCATCAAACATTTCCCAAGATTTGTTGTCATGAGGAGAAGTCAATACAAATTGTTCAATCTGAAGGGAAAGAAAGATACATAATTAACATACCATTAACAGCCATTCAGGATAAATTCTAGTAATCTGCGTCACAAGTTCAATCCCTGGGTCCGGTAGTGCCAAAAAATCATATACGCTGGTTCAGTGGAAGAGGCAGACAAGCAACACCATAAGGACGAATTGACTAGGAAGAATTAACTGATATGAGATTCCTCCATGGACAATGGAATGAGACCAACAGCACTCTTATTGTATTTGATTTCTAGGATTATTGGAGGATGGAAATAATTGTAAATTTCTGTCCTTATCTTCAATGAATTAAATAAAAAATCTTTCATTAATTTTGACTACTTTTTACCACAAATTCAGCTATGAGCAAAGAGTGTGATCGGTAATAAAGTGTAAGCTTCCGGTTGAACCAAATTCATGTCCCTCTTGCTAAGACAAGCTGCTATAACCACTCCAGCGCATAAGCTTTCATGGCCAGCAAAAATCAATTTTCACCCTTTAAACCTACTCTTTTACTAAGACTCATGGTTGAACACTAGTAGTATTATTAGATGAAGTATTGTAACACAATATCTTTAGTAATTTTACTACTTTTTATCACAAAACAGTCAAAGTTGTGATAAAAACAAGTGATCACTAAAAAAAAAAAAAAAAGTGGGCACAAACTAGTGACCAATTTAGCATAAATTTACATTGCATATTGAACTCTAAAAACCTATTAGGGGGGTGAATTTTCAAAAACAAAAAAACATTTTTCCTACTCATCGAGGGGAGTGTGTCCGCGTGCGCGCAAAATTTCAAGTTTCTACTATGACTGGTTACGGCTTGGCAAAGTCCGGATACATATAAATGTCAGAACCCATCAATAACCTAAACCCAGCAACAGTGTTTAAACCGGTTTGTTGTGGGTAGCAGTGATTAATTGTCAAAATTAATAGGTAGAGGAAAAGCAAAGTGTACAAACCTTTTCAAATTGATGAACTCTGAATATTCCTCGGGTGTCTCTTCCATGAGAACCCACTTCTTGTCGGAAGCATGTGGAAAATCCAGCATAGCGGATGGGCAGGGAATCGGTTGCAATCCATTCGTCACGATGGAAAGCAGCAATCGGCTGCTCGGAGGTGGCAATCAAATACTTCTCATCGACTGCTGCATCGTCACTCTTCTCACTCTCTTTGCCAATCACCTACAACAACAAAAGTAATCAGTTATTTTATATAGATAAATAATCAGAGACAGGCATTGCCTACCCTCAGTAAAATCGTAAAGGTTAATTATTGAATATAAAAAGTAAAAGATCTCCAATTCATAGTAGATTTGTAACTTATTGCACTAAATTCAAAGTATAGTTCAGTAAATTGTTATTTTCATCTCAGAAGGTATGATTCTCCCATGCCTTTCAACCTCAGTATATCTGATTGGTGTTACGAAGATCAACATACGTCGTGAAAGCTAGTCTTATCATGTGATGTGGACATATAACTATGACGTAGGGGAAGTAATTGTGCATGAATCTGCCCAAAAATATAATCATTTTTTTGTAGCCTATAGGCCACCCTCCGCAAATTACATTATAATTCATTGAGAACTTTTAGAGATATCGTATAGACAGACATGAGCATATATACATGAATGTATGGAAAAAGAACAGAAAAATATCTTTCCATAAAAAAAAGATTTAATCAGTTTTACCATAGTCCATTGTCCACCCTTCCACAAAATTTCATTGAGAACTTTTGGAGATATACATATTCAGCAACTCGTAATAACTGTATTTAGTGACTCTAGGACGGTGTTGTTTTCTTTTTAAGATGCCATGAAATTGTTTTATATCCCAATAAATCATTTGTTTTTAAACTCATCCTGCCATGAACTGAACTGATAAACTGTAGTACCTGCGAACAGCGTTCCAGACTAACTTTTTTCACTACTGTCCCGAAGGAATATAAACGCCCCCAACATCAAAATGGTGTTTCTTTACTTTATTATCATCTATAGTTGTTAGTAGCATAATAAAAACACCATTAAAATGTTGAGTTGACTTTGTTTTTGTTAGAGTAGAAAAACAATCTTCACCAATTTTTTAAAAATAATTTGGTGAGGATTGTGGTTTTTGTTACGGTAGAAAAACAAAGTCAACTCAACATTTTATTGGTGTTTTGATTATGCTACTAGCAACTATAGATGGTAATAAAGTAAAGAAACAACATTTTGATGTTGGGAAGAAATTTGTTCGTCCTGAACACATTTTTACCATCCCCGGGACAATGTTAATTTCGAGCCTTGCCTGCAAACTCAAAATTTTTGTAATAAATCCTTTCAACTCCAGTTGTTTTTAACACTCATTGCGCAAAATTGTCTGTGCACAGAAATGTCTGTGAATCAAATAAATCAGTCCAGAATCAAATGTTACTCACTTTATACAATTCGTCATCAAACTGTGAGAGTTGTGCAACTTCTCGCATAATATCCTTGCGCATGAAAAATGGGGTGTACAGTGGCGTGAATTCCCGTTCATGAAGCATATTCAGGGCAAAGCTGATTAAAGCTTGTTCCAAAAACACCAGCGGACCCTGCGGAGAGAGAGAGAAAAGGGTTACATTGAAAGATTGACAGATTATTAGAAAACTAGCTTACCCATACGGTCAAAAAATGACAGCATTATTTAAATAATTTTGTACCTTAAAAATATCAAGTTGCTGTGCAGTTTCTTGTTTATGTTCAACAAGATTGATTGATTTGTTTAACGGCATATCAACCCTTGATGGGTCATTTAATGCTGAAATCAGTTTAAAATTTTATTTAAAATAGTCTTGCGACTTTAGAGAAATATTTTTTTTTAATATAGAGACTTGTGACTTTGAAAAAACAGGTGGCCCCTATTTGGGGGGGGGGGTCTTACCCCTCTGCATATTCTAGGCTCCAGCCAACAGGGCCAGGTTCAACCAGAATGAACACGGATTTTTTATGCATTTGCAAAAAGTATTTTTAAAATAATTAAGGGAGACTACACAAGTCATAGGCTTTCAAAGTTACTAAGTGCACAAAATCTTGGCACCCTTGAAAAAGAATGCAAAGTGCTAAAAGGACACAAATAGATTTTACTATTTTTTTTTTGTATTTCATAATCAACTGATTTTAAATGCAGATCAACACAACTAAAGCAAAAAAGAAGAACCGTGACATTGTAAACTAACGAAGGCATAGATGATGGACTGACCTTTAAATAGTAGCCTCGTCCGCCTGCTGTAACAGAACCCCGGTCAATATCAACCCCATCAACCATCACGACTAGATCCACATGAGAGTATTTCTTGCGAACAGTTGTATCACCAACAATACGTTCAATTCCATTTTGGTCCTGAAGAAGAAGGAAAAATTAGTTAAAGAGTAATTGTGTGAATAGAAATCAATTATAAAAACAACTAAGTCTTAGTAGAATGATATCTACAAGATTCATATAAATAACAGACCCTGTTTTTAAGTGGGTTAATTTGTATTTCAATCTTTATTATTATTGCATGAAGTATTGTAATACACCACTTTTTATTAAATTTGACCTTCATAGTTTTTACCTTCATCCTAATTTTAGTTGTTTTTATACGACTTTTATAAATCAATCTTTATTAGTATTGTAACACACTACTTTTTATTTGTTTCTATTGCGCTGTTATTCGTTGCCATAGAAACAGTGGCCCAAATTAAAAAGTCGAATAAAAACAACTAAAATTAGGATGAAGGTAAAAACTAGTCAAATTTAATAAAAGTGGTGCAATTTGTATTTGTTATAAACAATTTTGTTCTTTACGTTTCTTCGTTTACTTTTCATTATATATTTTATATTCTATATTTTGATAATTTTAAGTGGATTAATCTTTTATGGAGCAAGTGACTATATATGATCACCTGAGGACCCATCAGCCACATGCAAATATTGTAGCCACAAAGAGAACATAATCCGCACCAATGTGGTCTACAAGCTTTGCAAAGTACACTTGTGCTTGAACAAAGACAGAAACTGTTTTGAGGCATACCACACTCCATTAAATTAGCCTGTTTTTAACTCTGCACAATAACATTTTTAAATCAACCAGAGGGGTATTTTTTGTGTCAATATCAATTTTTTGTATCTATTTATTTTATTGAATGTTATTCTTTAATTCTATGTTTTATTTAACTCTCTACTTTAATTTTTTTGGTCACGGCACCATATATGATCACTTCATCGGAGGGGGTTTTGCCCCCATGAAAAAAACAAACTTTCAACTGAAAATATCTTGTAATTATAGAATTAACATAGAATTAAAGAATAACATTTTAAACTAGACCAAGTTTAACATACAAAAAGGTTGTTTTGATATCTCAAATATTTTTAGGGCTGCTCTATAAAGGGTTAATAAGGATCAAACAGATCCTGCTTTAGAAGGGGATTAATTTGTATCTGTTAAATACAATTTCATTCTTTATTTTATATTTTAAGTATATATCAAGCCTTGGTCGAGTAATCCGGAAAATCCAGTAATCTGGGTCACCTCTAGTCCCAAGCTTGCCATTAATCTTTTATTGTAATTTTTTGACAAATACTGGTTTCTTTTACTATCGAACTTGTTAAATAAAATTCTTCAGAAAGAGCCTTTTCTTAAGAGAGACTGAAAGTTTAGGGCTATATTATGAAGAACAATAACTGACAAAGGTTTCTATATTTTACTCCTACTCTTTTGATTTGTAAAATCTTCAGTATTCTGTTGGCTATCAACTTTTTGGATTACTATTGATCATGAAAATATGATTATAAAATGAAAATACAGTAACGAACCATTTATCTGGCTTCCAGAAAACCAGCTAGTTTTGAATCTGGCGGATTGCTTGGCTGCTCTTTGTTCAAATCTTTATGGTGTGGTTAAAATGTCTTCAAATGGATATTAGTAGATTAATATTGATTTCATTCTTTACTTTTCTTTGTTTGCTTTTCCTCATTTTATATACTATATTTAAAGAATTTTAAATGGATTAATAAAGATCAAACAAATCCCACTTCAGAAGTGGATTTGTATCTGTCAAATACAATTTCATTCTTTAGTTTTCATTGTTTATTTCACGTTTTAAGTATATATAACAGTTTTGAGAAGGGTCATTAATATTCAATATATATAACAGCTTTGGTGGCGAAATCTGGGTCAGCTCCGGTCCCAAGCAAGTCAGATAAATGGTCCATTAGTGTATAATAAAATTCAAGAATAAGAAAGGTGTAATTAAAAGACTCAAGGCTGCCTACCTCATCATCACTTATGATACAAGAGTCATGAAGCAAATTGCCGATTTCCTTCAGGGCGTCATTTCTCTGGTTTTCACTGGTCGACATGTTGGCCGTGTTTTCTTTCATCATTTCATCAAGGGTGGAAGCCACCTTCTTTATTTGCTTCACAGTCAGGGCCTACCAATAAAGAAAGGATTAGAGAAATTACAAAAAAGCATAGCACTGGACAGAAATTGTTGAATTGATATTTAGTTGTCCTTCTCCTAGACTGGTTGCCTTCCCAAGATCAGAGAGCCCCATCTGCCCTGTCATTTTACCCATAGCTGGAGGCATTTTTGTCCTATAAAGAGTTTTCCACACTCTTTATACCTTCTGCATGTGAGAGACGTGCTAACCATTACACCATCCAAGCGGACACCATAACACTGTATTTATCCCCGATCGCTCTTATGCCAAAATCGCCATAACATCCTAATTTCTCTATGAACTTAATCCCTTATGTACAATTTCTGTTGGGACCACCTCCCAGCAGAAATTGTACATAAGGGATTAATTCAAAAAGATGGATTCCAAGAATTATCCAAAATGATGCCATGAATTTGTATATACTGTATTTACCCGTATATTATTTGTGATAATTACACAAAATATGACGCAAGGACAAGATGGAAGAAAGGGATTGTCAGTGGTCGGGAATTAAGACGTGTTACTGACAGAACAGGGATTTTTATATATGAAATGCATTACAAATAATTTTACTGTAGAGATGCATTTGTATTTTTGATGAAATATTCAAATTTTAATGAAATTCTCTCATTTTGTCAATGTCAGAAACAAATGTCAAAGATTGTGTAAACAACGTTGCAGCTTTTGAACAGAGTCTGTCCTTGTTTACAATTTCTGTGTTGGGCCCTGGTTAAAAAGATGGAATTTTACGTGCATTTTAAAAAGAATATCCCCAATAATTTCATGAATTTGAAATTAAATGATGGATAATTTTGTATCAGACAGAATATGATAATTATAATGACATTTTATTAGTTGAGAACCGTCACTGGTGTGAGCAACTGCTAAACAAGCGGCCTAAAGCAGCACAGAATTTGTTTCTTTATTCACATATACAATTTAGGCTTCTCGTTTAGCAGTTGCTCACACCGGGGCAATTATAGATTCTCAACTAATAAAATGTTATAATCACCATATACATATATAAATGAATTGGTGATATGATTCTCCCCAACAATCTAAATATGGCAGAAAATTAAGTTAACGGTCAAAATGTTTGCCGTGGGAACAGAAATAAAGAAAAAGCAAAAATACGAAGGAATCCCACACCACCTGAGAACATTACCTTCTGTCATTTAATGGAGAACAAAAATTTTTTTTGTTGAATATCTGAAGTTAAGGAGAGAAAAAACCCTTTCGTCCCTCTGCTTACCCGTAACATGTCTGCGGTCAACTCTTCAATCTTCTCCAGGATTTCTTCAGGAATGGTATCGTCATCTCCAACTGGCTCTTTTTTCTGAAGAAAAACAAAATATTTTACAGTCTTGAATTTTAATCCCAACAGTTTGCTAAATCTTCTTATATTTCAGAGGAAAGAGAAAATTATAGTATTTGGAAGGCCCTGCTCTCTAAACATTTTTAGAGAAAGTTGTACAAAATCTATAATACGCCACGTGCATCTGTATATTTATTTTTTGTCTTTAACACTCCAAAGGAAAAGAAAACGAGGTGATAAGTAAATATATCAGTATGTCGACATAAAAGTTTTGTTCATGACAACTGGAATATTTTTGTCTAATTTCATATAAACAGTCATTTTTGACGACACGAGTACACTAGTTATAATCCTTTATATTTAAATAGTCATGTTATGTAAATGAAATCAACTTTTATATTTTTTATTTGTTACTTTGAATATTACTTATGTATAAGAAAAAGGGTCTCCATTGCACACGGATTTACTTGGACTAGTGTCCTCATCTTGATTGTTATAGTCACAATGATTTGGCCATTGTACCCTCTGAGAACTTTCAACCGAACCTCTTATTTGATCCACGGAGGTAGATTGTGTCCCATAAGACACATAGCATAGTGGATAAGAGGGTTGGTTAGGCATATCTAGTAACCTTTTTTGTGGTCAGGAGTTCAAAACAGGGCTCGAAATTAACGTCGTCCTGGGGAAGGTAAAAAAAGTGTTCGGGAAGAATAAATATCTTCCCCGGGTGCCTCCGGACGGAAGTGATTTTAAAGGTGCCCGGGGAAGAGTCCTTTAAAAAGAAAAAAAAATTTTGTGAGGATTGTTCTTGTCGTTTTGTTACGGTAGAAAAATAAAGTCAACTCCAGATTTGGACTGGAGTTTGACAATTATTTATTTCCTCAACATTTTAATGGTGTTTTTATTATGCTACTAACAACTATAGATGATAATAAAGTAAAGAAACAACATTTTGATTTTGGGACCTTCGGGACGGTAGTGAAAAAAAAAAAGTTAATCTGGAGCCCTGCTAGGAAGAATCAACTGATACGAGATATCCTCTGGCATGGACAGTGGAATGAGAACAATATACCCAATGGATTGAAGAAAGGGTTGGTTCAAAATTCCTGGATACCAACTACGGCTACTGGAGGTTACAACAGCCGAAACGTGACTACAACAACCAAGATGATGACACTAGTCTGACTAAATCAGTATTCAATAATGATAATTCCTCATCCCAGAATTTCAGATAAAAGTATTGTAACAAACCATTCTTTGATCTTTATGTAACATGTACATCTGACGATGTGCGGAATGTCGATATGTTAGACTCAAAGAGAAAATATGCTTACACATTTACTTATGTTATATAGTGGGGTGTCCTGGACTTGGATAGAAAGGAAACTGGAAGACTTGCTTGTAAAAATATCTGGACATATTTTTTATTACACAACATACATCTTTGTCGGCCGGAGAGTGAAGAGTGAGTGAGAGAGAGATAAGAACCACCAGTCTGTCCCCAAACAGGGACAGCGGTCTCCGGCCTTAATGGCTCCGCTGATGTCTGCGTCTTCTTTGAGTGTCGAGATTTCTGTCCGCTCCCAGGGAGGGATGACTGCATTCTGCTTTATAGACCTCCCCAATGCCTACGATCACACGGTGTCAATCACCGGTACCCATTTCCTGTTTTGAACACTGACAATATTTAGACAATACATCTATTTCCTGAGGTGACTGGGTTCACCCACATTTCCGCCCAGCTGTTCGGATACACAAATCATAACACTTATATAACATGCCTCGTGATTGTAACATTTGCAAAGGGAGATAACTATTAAATGCTAATTATAGAATAGTCTCATTATTCTTTGGCAAATTCTGGTTGAACATAAACAAGAAAATGCAGAGCAACGTAATTTTCTTCAATATTCTATAGTAGTATAGATCATTGCAGAATTATTTGAAATCCATCCGTTTTTGATGGCATAGGCCATAAATAAACTTGGGGATTTCTTTGCAGAAGAATGTACTTTTTTCATTATACAACGATTTCAAAAATAATTATTACCATAATGGTAGTTTGACTTTCTAAAAGATCTTCCATCCATTTGGTTTTCCTCTCAATAAATAAGTAGGCACTAAATACAAAAATAGTTAATAGAATTTTTACCTTCATTTTTTCGCCAATCATTTTGTTGCATTGGTTCCGAAGTTTATTCAAGTAATCTGCTCGATAACGCACTGAAAGAGAGGGAAAAGAATATTAGAAAAACACATTTCTGATGTTTTTTACAGGGACACAAGATAAATTACAAAGGTTAAAATCAATGTCCCCTCTAATTTTAAGTAGTCAGTGTACGCAAAAACATATGTTGTGCAAATTTTTTCCTTTCTTTAAAAAATGTATATATGAAAGAGTGCAACAGCTGTTTTTAATCACTGCTACCCATAACACTGGTTTATTGCTGGGTTTAGGTTATTCATGGGTTCATTTATATGTATCTATCTATGTATCTGGACTTCACCAAGCCCTAACCATTCATAGAAACTTGAAATGTTGCACACACACTCCCCTCAATAGGTAAGGAAAATGTTTTTTTATTTTTAGAAAATTTCCCCCATAATAGGTTTTTAGGAGGGGGGGGGGGTTCAATATGCAATGTAAGTTTATGCTAAATTGGTCACTAGTTTGTGCCAACTTGTTTTTTTTTGAAAATTCAGACCGTTTTTAGTGATCACAGCCCAACAAGAGGCGAGAAGTAACTTATTCATTGATCACCCCTAACACAGCATATATGTTTTATATATAATTAATTATGCTTACACATATATAGAATTAGTGATTCAATAATCCAAGGCCAAAAAGAATCACCTATCACCCAGGCTTCATTTAAAGATGATTTTGATTTTTTTTTGGGGGGGGGGGGGAAAATAAAAACGTCATGTTATCGATATAACATTGATAAATAATTTTCAAATAAGAAATCCCAACCCTAACTATTATAACCGTATTGGCTCTAAAGTAGAGGGGCCATGTTTGCAAATTTTTCGTTTTTGAGAAAATAAATGAACAAAATAGAAAAAACGCAACAAGAGCTTGTTGGTCTTTTGGGTAGAAAAGTTGGATTGTTTGAAAGAATTTCAAAGAGCAGACGACACACTGGATAGAAGCCATGACAGTGATATGGAAATGGTCATCACTACCTCTGGTAAGAGGACTTAAACCACAGTTGTGTAAAGAAAAAAAAAAATTCATTTTAAAGTTAAGAACCCTAACCCAGAGGTACCAGTCTACTATATTAGTGCCAATCAGACATTAAGCTGATAAGAACAGATACTACACTTTGATCTTAGCCAAAAGGCCTAGAAGCCGCATGCTATAGTAACACCAAACTGTATTCATCAGCCAGGTAAAGCAATGGCAAATGAGAAAATTCTTTCAAATTGCTTCTAATTTTAAATAACAATGGAAGCCAAATAGCAAACAAAAGTTTTTAAATTACTTTTCAATTTTAACTGAAATTTTACTTTCTTAGAAATAAATTTCTGTCTAAATAAGTCACCGATAAAACCAATGCATAAAGATGGATTTTAAAAAAGAATTCAAACCATCAGTAATAGGTGTTAATAACTTGTTTGGGTTAGTCATTCAATTTGTCTTGGCAGCTTTTGTTGGGTGAAACAATTGCCTACATTCAAACATTGGTAAACAATACACAAGTACAACGTTTAGACCTTTTTACAGCAAAACTAATCTCCTCAAAAGTCTAGAGTTTCTATGCAGTCATCTGGTCGACTGACGCCCAATCGACTTAGGTCTGATCTCAGGTACATTTCCTTAAAACCCATTAATTGCGGATGACAGGAATTTCAGTTCTAGGAATCAACTGCCAATGATGAAGATTTCTGTCATGTTAACTTGCTAAAGAGGAATGCAGTGTATACGTCATGTTTGTTTCAAGTTCTCCGGACAGGGAAGACAAGAAGGAGAGGGTAAAAAGAGCAGACATCTCGCTGGGTTGAGCTAATGACTTGGTGAGAGAAATGGAATGGATGACATTTGTTCTTTTTTGTTCAGGAAATACAAGGAAGTTGTATGTACAATATAGAGGTTTAGGTAAATGTTGTGTAACGCGTATATTTCACTTCACCCTATAATAATCGAATTACAACCAGATCGAGTTGTGTCCATATGACCAGAACATATGGCTGTATTATAATTCCTTTTATTAAAGGACTAGCATAGTACCTATGAAAAATGACAGGATTATTTACGTATTGATCAGCACTTCTGTCTAGAATCAGAGTATCTGTGCACTCTACCTAAGATCCAAGTGTCTCTCCCCGGCCCTCTGCCTAGACTCAGAGTGTAGGATCTGTGCACTTTACCTAGGATCAAAGTGTAGTATCTGTGTGCTTATTGAAACTGATACACACTATATATGTGGATAAATGTTTAACTGCCAACATGATTCTAAAACATTTTAAGCAGAAAACTTAACCCACTTTAGGTTAGAGTCAGAGGCAGACTGAGCAGTCGGGCAGTGTCACAGGGCCCAACACACCAAAAAGGTTAAGGGGCCAATAACCCTTTTTTCCCCCATGGGCCCAGGTCACTGTCAGTCCACCCCTGGTTAAAGTATCGCTTAAAATTATTTAGATTCGGTAACCTTGGCAGTTGTGAGAAGACTTTTTAAAAAGATTGAAATCTACAAATCTGCACATATTTTTCACTGCTACTATGAACAACAAGCTCATGAGGTTTTATAGGATCTATCATTCAGGCTTTATTTTTAATAACTTTTTTTTCACCTAGCATTTTCTTAAAACAGTCCTTGACACACAATGAAATCTCTTTATATGAGATTATCATTTTTCCAGGCTATAGTTCCAATGTGTAGTCAATGTCTCATTTTGCCATTTTCTGTCTTTTCTAAAATTGAGAAAAGAGAATAACACAATAGGGCAATCATGTATTTTGGCTGACCACATATACCAGTTTGGAAATATTTTTTCTTTCAAATTCTTAGCAGGGGTAGGTTTTTATGCAATTTTTTGTAATGAAAAACCAAATAAGTTTATATTTTCATCAATGTTCCTGAGCTTTGGAACGAAAATGATTGACCTGAGATTTAAAAATTAAAAAAAAAAAATCAATATTTAAAAAACATTTTCAGCCTTTAATCTATTAACCCTAACCAAGCAACTATATATGATCACTTAAATTTGGTCTAAAGATTTTTCATATTTTCCATTTTTGTTCACTTTTTTGGGTGAGGCACCATATATGATCATTTAATCAGAGGGGGTTTTGCCCCCATAAACAAAACAATTTAAGAAAACTGAAAATATCTTGTAGTTAGGTCTAGTTTAACATACACAAAGGTTTTTTTTCTATAGTTTTGAGTTTTGAATATTCAAGACGATTGAACTTATTTGTGTTGTAAACACAAAGTTTCAGCCGATCCATTCTTCGGCCATCTTCAGGTGTAAAATCCTAGTGTGATGGGTTAAACAGAAATTATGTTTAAAGGGGGGGGGTAGCCATTATAGCCCTCGGATTTTACACCTTAAGAAGGCCGAAACGTTGTGTTCACAACACAAATAACAAGAAAGAGTTCAATCGTCCGAAGTACCATTTGAATATACACAAAGGTTGTTTTGATATCTAAAATATTTTTAGAGTGAGTGAAGAACGTGACACATTTTAGCTTCTGTCTTTTTTCCCCTACAATTTAGGGTACAACTAACATTTTTGTAATTAGGTAACCAGTTTCTATTGCTGATTTTACAAGTACCAAAAAGGTACGATCCTGACCTGGGATCTGAATCGGCGGATGGGAAATAAGTGTCCAGTTTAATAGTCACAATATGTAAATAGAACCCCCCCACTAAAACCTTTAAAAAATGTTTTTTCTCAAAACTGACAAATCTCTGGATGATTCAATGGTCTAATTCAGTGGTTCCCAACCTTTTCGAGTCATTCCCCACTTTTGTCAATAAGATTACTAGTATTCCCCCCTTCCATTTATTAAGTTGCAACAAAGAATAATTTCAAATAACTTTATTTTATTTAATTAGACAGCTTTATAATAAGAATTAGTTTAATTTTATAATTGTACAGCTGCTGCTGTGTATTTGTTACTCAAAGAAAGCAAGTGAAAATAATTAGGAACTCATCATTTGAAATTCCAATTTATTACAAAAACAAAAAAAAAAAGAAGAATTCTATTGTAACTGATATACACATCAAAGTGATCTTTGTTCTTGTTTTTTTTCTACTAGTTCTTTGATTTGTGGGTCTATGAGAGAGCACATCTTAAATCATTCTGAACTTGGAGCTTATTTCGACCCTTCTACTGGATAGATAGAAGTGCAGAAAACCCTATCTCTAGACTGGACTTTTACCTAATAGCCTTATTCCCCCTTGGACTACTCACCCCCCGGTTGGGAACCACGGGTTTAATGGATTCGAATGGCTTTTGACCTATTATGCCCCACTTCAAATAATGTATGAAGGACAACACTAACATTACGTTTTTATACAATTACTGCAATTTTCGACACCTTAAATTCATCTGTAAATAATTCGGCGATGACTGAACGTGTTGGGTAGTGTAAAAGGTATAACAAGTAAAAAGATTGTCAACAAAACCCTCTCCCATGAAGAAAGAATTATTATTATTTAATAATTCAATCTTGAGTACTATTTTCTCTAGTCTCCATCTTTATACTTCACAAGCAGTTTGAAAATTGAAAATGTTCATCTTAGTTTATTTTTAAAATGACCATAAATTAAGCATTGTGGCCATTTTTTTTTGTACGTAAGCCGAGAGACCTAATAATTTTTAACCAGCTGTGGAGTGTGTAGATATGGAATTTATGAAAAAAGAAAATTAAATCCGTAAAAAAATATAAATTTAAAATAGTATATTCAAATGAATCGGGCAATCTGTTGATTTTATCCGATATAACTCCCCCCTTTTTACCAAATTAATGGCTAAAAAACAACAGACCATATATTTAAATTTTGATGAAATAAAAAAAAGCGAACAATATTTTCCCTATGTAATTTGAACTGCTTTGACAGAATCTGACGTCCAGTTTAGCAGATATTTGCATTGTAAATTGAAAATCGTGTGTTAGAAAAAAACCCCACAAAATCGGGGTCCAGTTTTACATTTTACGTACATTGAAAATCAAACCCCCTCTTTAGAGAAAATTCACTTTCCCCTATAAAAGTTACCTTTGTTCTCAAAAACAAAACATTTCCGGAAGAAACGAAGGTCAGATTCGGTCAAAGCAGTTCAAATCACATCGGGAAAATATTTTTTCATAATATTTTACTCTGGTCCGCTAAACCGAATCTTAACCTAATAAAAAGGCAATTTTTTTAGACATAAACGAAATCGTTAACTTAAATACCCGTAGGAATTGACAAGCAAATCGGCTTTTTAATTAAAATAAAAGACAAATTATACAAAATAGAAGTCTAAGTATTTGATTCATGTCGAAATGTCTAATAAATGGTGACAGAAAAGTAAGAAATAAATGATGAGAGACGATGATGCAATCTTTCCCCATTAGCGCCATAAGTCTTCTTCTTTCTTCACTTCATTCAATGTCCGGACCGGCCGGCGTGAAATTCACTTTTTGTCACTTACATTTTCGCCATTCTGTATCGTTGTCCACCACTTTATCAATCAGGGTGACATCCTTGTATCGTTTGGCTTGATTCTCTCGGATTTTGGCCGGATCTCCGCCCTTATCCGCACGGAATAATTCTAAATCCAAAACCATTTTGGTCGTCTTCGTCGGAGAGAAATCTTCTTCTGTCTTTCTCTTCGTCAAAGGGAAGTAAAAAGCTGGTGCTGACAACTTCCGTTTGGCCATGCGCTGTCTACTGCAGTCATTTCGTCACGTCCGGTTCGTTGCTAGGTAACGAAGCACGCTTACTCGCCGTTCGCATTACCGCTGTGCCACGTTTCATCCAACGTTCTCCACTACGAAGAGCGGTGAACGTAACAAAACTGGACAACATTATAAATGAAGATCTGTAAAAAAACCAAAAAAAACCCCAAAAACCAACGGCGGTACTACTTTAATCTGATGGTCCACTTTGGAATGTTGCTTAAGTCACAGAAACATGTGTACTAGCGAACACATGATATTTCTCTCTTCGCATTGTTATGAATTTTATTTATTTTTATTTTTTAAACATCGGTTTTAAAAAAATATTCTTTTTGGGGGCTTCATTTTTAAAACATTTTGATATTGCTTTCTTGAACAACGTTTTAAAAAGGAAGACCAAAAACAACGTGGGTTGCTCAAACACGGAAGGAGGTTAAAGAGATAGACCCAGAAAAAACAACCTCTGACCTAGAGGCACTAGTCAAAGCTTGGTGAGTATGGGTTGTGTGCGGGTGGCTGTGTCTGGAAAATGTACACGACAACGACGACGACGGTATGCCATGTTCGACCCTGAAAGCATTTAGGTACTAATTCAAGCTTGAACCACATTCTTGCCAGACCGTTTCACCGTAGTCAGTACCATTTTCATCAGAGTCAAATTCATAGGGACTAAAGTGGACTGGTATTACCCATTTGTGGGTAGTGGAGAGTGTGGTTTTGTCTAGAGCAGCCTT
>VCCN01002209.1:1868203-1885084 GCA_006491835.1 Architeuthis dux | reverse complement strand
TCCTAAGCCGGGGATTGCGGGTTCGACTCCCGTCGGGGGTGACGTCTTTTTTCAATTGTAGAACTCTTGTTGGACTGACCCTCCGTGGAAAAATGCGTTGCGTTTTATTATTTGTGAGCGTTGCATCAACTTCGTAAAGAAAAGTAATAATAAACATTACCCACTCCAAAAATCATCCAGTGTTTCATTTAATTTAGAAAGAGACTGAAATTTCAACTTTTGAATTGCATTAAATCTTGAACCATTCGAGGAGACATTCTCAATCCTGACGATATTTAGAAATGGTTTTGTTATAAAATATGCATTCATTTCTTCCAGACGATTCACCAAAGAATGAAACACGAAATATGTGTCCGATTTTGAATTCTGACAGATATAATACGCCACGTTATATGTCTATATTTTGAGGGATATAACTAGTACAGAGTAGCCTTCCGTACTTTTGCAAATGCGTGAACAAATATGAATATCAAGCAGCGAAAGTCGTATCATACACAGTCAGCAACCCGGTCAGAGAGTAGTTTTTATACATGGGTGTTAATTAAGAAGTTAATGTTACGTTCACAGATTGAGGACAGCGAAGATTGTCTCTAATGATCAGTCTTTTTGCCATGACACACACAAAACTTAAAGCAATTTGAAATTTGTTTTTGGATTCCAATGTTAACGGACATGAGCCTCCGTGGCCCAATGGATAAGGCACCGGCCTCCTAAGCCGGGGATTGCGGGTTCGACTCCCGTCGGGGGTGATTTCTTTTTCAACTGTGGACATCATATAACATTTGTCAGTAAATCCTCCATCGAAAAATAAGTTAAGTTTTATTATTCGTAACTTTTGAATCAACTTCTTGAATCAAAGTCCACAAAAAAGTAATAATAAACATTACCCGCTTGAAAAATCAACTGACGCTTTATTTGATTTAGGAAGACACTGAAATTCAAGGTTCTTTGAATTGCATAAAATCTTGACCCTTCCATCTGAAGCACCTTTCGAGGTGACTTTCTCAATCCTGACGATATCTAGAAATTGTTTTGTTATTTTTTCTTATAATTCCTCAAAATAATATCAAGCAACGAAAGATGTATCATACTCAGTCAGAAATTATGTCCAAGAAGCAATGTAGTTTTTGTAAATTGGTGCTAATTAAAAGGTTAATATTACGTTCACACATTGAGGACATCGAAGATTGTCTTTAATGATCAGTCTTTTTGCCATGACACACACAAAACCTAAAGCAATGGGCAGTTTTGTTTTCAATATAAACAGATGTGAGCCTCCGTGTCCCAATGGATAAGCTGTGGATTGCGGGTTCGACTCCCGTCGAGGTGGATACTTTTTCAATTATAAAACTGCAGAGCAAAACGAAACCGCGCAATACGAAGTCGTTATAGCATAAATTGGGATTGTGCCAGAAATCATTAAAACATATATGATGGCGTTATTGAGCCTCAACAAGATGGAATGTAATAGTTCTGTGTATCTCATCTGGTAGCCACTCTCTCCGGAGCAGGTGAAATATCACAAGGTGTCAGTATATATTGCTACATGATAAATGTTGTTTATGTGTATGTATTTATTATTATTTATTTCGGGGTAGCGCTAAGCGGGGTAGCGCTAAGCGGGGTAAACTGGATCATGACACAAAACCAAGTGAACACACAGAAATACACATTTGGCTATACACTTATGCATGCAGATATATGTATTCGGGTAGTCTATTCGGGTGCCTATCGTAGAGTGATAGTTAACAAACTAGTCCAGCGTATAGTGAGTTCGATCCTCAATGTTGTTTGTATGACAAATCTCAATCAGGCACCTTTCTTTTTAAGGATATCTCCCGAGTCTAACTTTACATATGTTCTTTGAATCGCATCAAATCTTTAACCTTCCATCAAGCAATGAAAATGAGGGGGTGGGAAGATGTTCGCATATGAGGCAAAGTAATTTTTGTACATAGGTCTTAATTAAGAAGTTAATGTTCACAGATTGAGGACAGCGAAGATTGTCTCTAATGATCAGTCTTTTTCGTATGACACACACAGAACTTAAAGCAATGTACAATTTTGTTTTTGGTATCCACTGCCCATAAATGTTAGCCTCCGTGGCCCAATGGATAAGGCACCGGCCTCCTAAGCCGGGGATTGCGGGTTCGACTCCCGTCGGGGGTGATTCTTTTTCAATTATATCGAGAAATCGTGCATCGAAGGAGTTCAGTTTTTTTAAATTTGTGAGCGTTACATCAACTTCTTGAATCAAAGCTCAAAAGAAAAGTAATAATAAACATTACCAACGGAAAAATCAACTAATGTTTCATTTGATTTAGAAAGACACTGGAATTTTAAGGAGACTTTCTCAATCCTGACGATATCTAGAAATCGTTTTGTTATAGAATATACATTTATTTTTTCCCAGACGATTCACCGAAGAATGAAACACAAAATAAATATTCGATCTTGAATTCTGTGAGAAAGTTTGGTGAATCTGTTTCAACAATACAATTCCGATGAATAACAACGATGACTTTGTCCTTTAACAAACAGAAACAAAACAAAAAACGTCTTTATTTATAATTATTACAAACCCAGCAAATGTGGTCCAGAAAGTAGCAGTTGTAGGCTTAATTTCTGTATATTCTTTTTCTTCTCCTCCTCCTTTTTCTTTCCCTTATCGATGGGGATTTATGTTTTAACAAACAATGGGGGGAAAAGACACTTATGCCCCGTTTTCAACTGCAGCAACCTGGTCACAAAATCAAAAGGTAACACTTAAAAGTTAATAATATCTCAATATACAGGGTGTCCTTAAAGTCTGGACACATAGGAAATATCACTATTTATAACTAACTATATTTCTTTTGCCCCACAGATTAAATATGAGTTTGTCGAAAGAAGAAAGGATTGAACTGGTACTTCTCAGTGGACGTATGTACTCAATGAAAATTAAAGATACGAGACACCTGAGGGAATGCATCATAAATGAATGTGCTCAAATTGACGGAAATGTGGAGTTAATGCATCGGGTTCATGTGAATCTCGCAAAGCGCATTGAACTTTGCATCACAAATGGTGGAAAACACATTGAAGATGTTATTTATTAATATTTCAATTAAATAATATATTCAAATTCTTTTATTGAAAATATGCATTTTGCCTATGTGTCCAGACTTTAGGGACACCCTGTAGAGAGGTTATGGATGCGCTTACCCTAACCAGTATTATAAAGCTTGTGGAAAATGTCATGCTACCTTTGAGTTTAGGAGCGTGACTTTACCAATGTGGTAGTCCTCCGTCTAACTCCGAGAAATAAGATTACAATCTGAGAAAAAAATAAAAATAATAAAAACATTGAGTAATTTAAAATTGCAAAAGTTATAATAGCAACAAAATCACACTCATCACACGCACACTATACAATCCCCTCATGTTATGTTCCTTGTTGAAACTGAAAAGTTAAGATGACATATATTTAACAGTGAAATTCAAAATTAGGGCAGTACTATGCATCTACTAAATGGTTTCTACATTTATTCTTATGAAATTATGAAATGTCCGTGATTTTAGATAGAGTGTTGTAAAGCTTTGAAGCAATGAGTTTGATTTTTAGCTGTTTTCATGTCAACAGCTAAATCTAATCTATCCTTAGTTTTATGATTGTGTATCTCTGAGTGTCGTTTTATACGAGAACTGAGATAACAAAGGACAATTTCCTTAGCGATTGTCTGCATTAAAGTAGTCATCCAAGCTCAAAAAACCAAGCTTTTTTTACTAGGTGTGCTTACGGATATAAAATATAGCCCTGACAAATGAATCCGTATGTGAGAAAAATATGCGCGTGGGAGCAAAGATGGAAACCAAATATTTCTTTAGTTAGCTACAAAATAATCCTGATGTTTTCCTGCACTTATAATACAATTATAATATAATATTACAATATATAATAGAAGGAGTGTGCCGAAAGTGGCAATACAGTTTGCACAGTCGAGAGGCACTGAATTTAATATGTTTAGTTTACATCTGAGACCGAACTAACTGGATGTATAAGATCAAAAGGTAGACAGTGCACAGAGAATCGTCTTAGGACTAACATTTGTTAAGGCTGGAGACTTGGGAAGTGTTTTCTACATAACGTACCCCCCCCCCCCGAGCAACGCAATTAAAAAATATGGAAAACTATCAATTAAAAGAAACACTGATAAAGATAAATTCGAGAAACGAAAAATGCATTTGAGTAGTAAATAATTACGGTTCAAAGGCAGTACATACCTTAGTGTACGGTCCAGTTGTATATGTATACATAATTAGTTTAACAGCACAAGAATAAGTGATACTAGCATTCACGTTTTGAGTGTACTGATTAATTTACTGATTAGTTTATGCTAATGTTTGTGTTGTTACTGTAAATCACTGTCTTCTCCACAAATTCCACTGTTCGTGTACTGCTATGATAACACCGTCCCAGATATCATTTTACAGACAAACTACAGTGGTACCCCCCCATTAAACATAATTTCTGTTTAACTCATCACACTCGGATTTTACACCTGAAGAAGGCCGAAGAATGGATCGGCCAAAACGTCGTGTTTACAACACAAATTAACAAGAAGGAGTTCAATCGTCCGAAGAACCATTTGAATACAGTGGAACATCTCTATCACAATATTCTTGTTTGAGAAAATTACAACTTCAAGTCCACATGCCATTAAATCAGACACGGTTTCTAGTTCCCATCCTCTTCAATTGCCACAGTGTTTAATTTGTTTGATAACCGAGGTCCATCCTGGCCTGAAGCTCTTCTGCCACTGTTTCCAGGTTTGGGATCCAACTTCAGAGTTGACGAACTTGTAGTCCCTGGTCTCTTGTAGTACAGGTGTGAAGTTTGTGTTTCTCTGAGTTTCCTTGTATTACCAGCATTCAGCATCTTACGGCGCTCCTTCAGTCATTTCTTAAACCATTCAACTTCTTTGGCATGTGGGATTGCAGGCTGATTCCCGTGTTTTTCAACGTGTGTGCTTTAGACAGGACATCATCTCGATTTTTATATATCATATAAAAATAGGATATACACGATCTGACTAAAACTGCGGCCGACATCTTTATTTCAAAATGGCCCCCATAAAAAGCCAAAAATATAGTACATTAGAGAAATTGAAATTTCAACCCGAATTGTTCAAAACGTGAAAGAAATTGTAAACACCCACACTGGTAGACAGGACATCATCTTGATGTGTCTGTCTGATAAAAGCTGGTATGATGGGTTTAGGCTGCATACTCCCATGACCCCTCTTAGGCTTGGGTAATCTTGTTGTATAGTGCCTTCGTCCCCGGGAGGAAAATCGTGGACTTGGACAATAAAAAAGGAAGGACTCGAAAGCTGGTTTAGGCGATCTGCTTCTCTGGCGGAGTCCTCTCTTGGGTCCTCTGTTCGGGTCTCTGTTCTGTATTCGGGTCTCTGGGGCTACCGTCTTTTCTCTGATCTTTATGAGGTTCGAACGCCACGCAGGTGTCGTTTCCGGTTTCCACATCCTGTTTTTGTACACCTAGGCATATGCTAAGGTGACCGGGTCACTTCCATGTCCGCACAGGTGTTTAACCCCGAAATAACCTTTTCGTGGTAGTATATCATAACAATTTGTGGACTGCGTGGTGGAAGAGAATATTATCTGCATCCTCAATGCCAAGGTTATCCTTAAACACCCCCTTAAATTGCTGTTCAGGAAATCGTGCCCATACAAATCGATGGCCCTATTTTCAATGGTTGATATCGTAGTAGTTTAGAGTCATCTTCACTTAAGGAATTAGTCTTTCCTCCAGATTAGTCAAAAGAGCATGGTTGGTGTTTTCTGGTTCCCTCAGATCTTTAACTTCTTTCACTGGTACATCTAACACATCCAACATAGCATTGTGCGATTCCGTAAGCTCAAGTAGAATGGAAGAACTGGTGATATCTTTACTCTTGGGAAGGTGCCGGACATCAGCCCTCGCCGGTAAAACTAGGTTTTCAATTGTAAAAACCATGTTGTCGATCTTCTTGTGAGGATGAACCAATTTGCTTCGTTGACTCCCGACACGCTAATAACTGACAGTTTACATTAATAGATCCATATCTCAATCAGAGTTCTAGGCCCAACTGAAAAGGCAAGTCTCGACAGGGGAGCCAAGCAACTGACTGACGACGAGCCGACTAACATGACGAGAGAAAATAAGAAAGTAACACGTTGGAAGTTTAATAATTTATTTGATAAAGAAAACTGCACTGACTACCAGTAATGGGATTCGACTGATTAATTCTTAGATAAGAAAAAACTTCAACTTCAGAGTGTCTAACTTTTTCTGATATTTCCTCAAAGGAATACCAAGCAGAGAAAGCGTTTCATTCATTCATTTCTTGTCGGTCCCAGCCAGGCCAACCAGAGGGTTCGGTGAAGGCTGATGGACAGGTGGACCTTTCACTTGCGTAATTGAGAGTAGTTTAGAGATTGGTCTCCTCCTAGGAGGATTAACGGAATCGCCACGGGTGGCTCACTACATTATGTCCGAGAGGCGAAGTAGCTTTTGTACACGGGTGTTAATTAAGAAGTTAATGTTACGTTCACAGATTGAGGACAGCTAAAATTGTCTCTAATGATCAGTCTTTTTGGCATGACACACACAAAACTTAAAGCAATGGGCAATTTTGTTTTTGTCTTCCAACGTTGTCAGACGTGAGCCTCCGTGGCCCAATGGATAAGGCACCGGCCTCCTAAGCCGGGGATTGCGGGTTCGACTCCCGTCGGGGGTGATTTCTTTTTCCAATTATAGAACTTTTGTTGACAAATCCTGCATCGAAGAATGGGTTCAGTTTTTTTCATTCGTGAACATTTCATCAACTTCTTGAAACAAATCTCAAAAGAAAAGTAATAATAAACATTACCAACTAATGTTTCATTTGATTTAGAAAGACACTGGAAGTTCAAGTTTTTTGAATTGCATTAAATCTTGACCATTAAAATAAAAGTGTCACCCGGAAGTTTAACATATAAATCTGAATTTGGTAGCTTTAGAAACGCAATTTTATGTAGAGTGGGGGAAACTGTTATGGGCCGATACGTAGAAAGCTGTTTAAAATGTTTTAAAGTTAGTACAGGAAATTAGGTGAGATTTCAAGCAGAATTGTTCAAAATGTGAATAAAGCGTGAAAACACGCATACTGGTAGATCTTTTAATGCTCTTTCATAGAACTAGGATACACACGATCTGACCAAAACTGTGGTCACCATCTTTATTTCAAAATGGCCGACATTAAACAAAAACAAAATTTTCAATATATATATATCAACCAGAATTGTCCAAATATGAAAAGAAAAGTGTGAAAACACGCATACTGGTAGATTTTTTAATGCGCTATCATATAAAAATAGTACATACACGATCTGACTAAAATTGCGGCCGCCATCTTTATTTCAAAATGACCACCATAAAAAGAAAAATTCAAAATATAGTACATTTGAAAAAACCCGAATTGTTCAAAACGTAAAAAAATTGAAAACTCGCATACGTCAATGTCAATAAACCAACGTAAAGCTGCCCATGGAAAAAGCGTGGAGAAGTCATGTTGAGCCCAGCAGTCTTGAGAGATTTCCCCGTGCTTTGTTGATGGTCATGGCAAAGCTGACTTCTGTTTTTCCTACCCCAGTTAGGATAGTGGCCTCAATGACATGTGGGAGAAGCTGCTTTCGGCTGATGCCTGTGGGGAGGAACACCAGGGGCAGCTCAAGAGAGTCGAGGTACTCAATTGGTACCTAGTGTCTAGAATTGAGTCAAGTGTCTTGTACAACCGAATCTGCCCTAGAATCTGTTGCAACGGCTTTGAGTTCATGTCTTCAATTTCCGCATTCATAGGAGCCAGAATGCCTCGCTCACAGAGCCACATTGGTAGTTTTCGTAGTTCACGGACCTCATGAGTTCTCCAATTGACGTGACTACCTTCGCAATCTTGCCAATGTCAATTTGGCCACTTGCATCTGGGGTCATCCCATCACCCAAAATAAGAAGTTTTTTTGGAGAAGCGGTCTGCATTTTGACTCCCCTGCAGATTGAGTGTGTATGCGCACGCGCGTGTATGTGTGTGTGTGCGAATTTTCTTAGTACTACTACTCCGTGGTGGAGGCAGAAAACCGTACAAAACAACGTCTTTGGTTGTGTATGCGCGAGTGTGTGTATGTGTTTTGTTAGTACTACTACTTCGTCGAAAAGAACTTTTTCTCATGTGAAAGGCCGACCCAGTGTATGCGTGCGTACGTGTGTTTGTTACTACAACTACTACTAGTACAAATAATAATAATAAAAATAATAATAATAATACTTAGTACTGTTACAATGACGCCAAAACGCCCGAACTGGTAAAAAATGTGCCATTCGTGTCCAAAAATCCGAGATAAAAATGATTTGTTTCCAATGTTTAGAAGCACCGATTTGTGATCTCCGAATAATCGACTAATAGAAACTTTAATAACTAATTTGTGAAAGAAATATCTCCGAACTGCCGTAACAAAAAATCTTATTTAAAAATAAACCCAAAGAATGGCCAATAATCACGAAATGAAATGGGGACTCCAAATCTATTAGATTGTTTTTATATGATTTAATGAAAAGGTATAATATTTTGTTAACACTTTACTACTTTGAAATAATATTTACTAATCGACTTATTTAAACTGTACTTCCCTATGTTTGATGCTTGAATGTTGCTTTCCTTTTCATGTATTTTGAAACAGAATTCATTCCCAAAGTTGATGTTCGATTTAGTACAATCGTAAAAAAAGAGAGAGGGACTTTTATCAAAGATCCAATGAAAGACTGTTCAGCATGAATGTTGGAGGCAAAGATGGCTTCCAGGCTGCGTAACATCTTAGCAGCTTCTTCATCACCATAATGACGATATAACTAACCAGCAGTACCCTTTTCACTATTAAGCAAAATACAACTGCCAGGTTCAGTTTGCAGTTGAATTTCACTGCCATTTGTCCTCTTACTTAGAACGAATGATGATGTTCCTATAGATAAATTATGTGTACATTTGATAACATCTTGATCTTGTTCTTCCAAGTGTTCATCTCATTTCTTATGGAAACACTGGAACTGTTCTCAACACGTAATGAATCTTTTCCCACACACAGATGGTAGGTTCAAGATTTAATGCAATTCAAAAATCTTAAGATTCCAGTGTTTTTCTAAATCAAATGAAACATTAGTTGATTTTTCCGAGAAAAAAAATCACCCCCGACGGGAGTCGAACCCGCAACCCCCGGCTTAGGATTTTTTGATAAAAGCATTCACCTAAAAACCAAAATAGAAGCGAAATCATACAAAGTAGTCACTTTGTTTGGAATGTCACCTTTGCCGGAATTTCATTACTTGTTAGCTTTTAGTGTAGCCAACAACTGAAATCCGCGGTCAAACAATGATAGGAGAAGGCAGATAACCGTAAAAACAACGTATTTGAATATAAGGGACGGGCGCATAAAACAGAAACAGTAGATGAATTTGAGTAAATATTTAATGAAAAACCGGGTAAAAGTTGTGAAAAATTAAAATTATTATGAGGAATGTTTTTCCATTCGTGTGAGGAATGATAGACGAAACTCCTGGTCTAAGAATTAACTTTTTCTGATGTTTAGATCCGAAAATTGGCTAGAGAATGACCGCTGGTGATCTCGAGTGACCTCCAAGTTTAGCCTATGTTGGAGGTCGGTATTTATTGATTCTCCGTGCAAAATATCAGGTCAATCGGATTCGTAGTTTTACCGGAGAAGAGTTACGGACAAACAAACAAACAAACAGATGGCTCAAATATTAGTATAGATAAAACTGCGCTACCAGTGACGGGAGTCGATCCATTAATTTTTAAAGCAAATTTAGTCTCTTTTCTGTCTGATATTCGCTCAAAGGAATATCAAGCAGAGAAAGCATTTCATTCATCCATTTCTTGTCGCTCGCAGCCAGGCCAATCAGAGTGTTCGGTGGACCTTTGGCTTCCATAATTGAGAGTAGTGTAGAGATTGGTCTCCTCCTAGGAGGATTAACGGAATCGCCACGGGTGGCTCTCTACATTATGTCCGATGGGCAAAGTAGCTTGTGTACATGGGTGTTAATTAAGAAGTTAATCTTAATAATAACCATTTTCATGAATTTCTTTGGTCAGAATTGTATGGAAAAATGTGAAGTATACACAAAACAAAAGTGCGAACTGATCCTCCGTCGAATAATGAGTTCAGTTTTATTATTCGGGAGCCTTAGATCAACTTCTTGAATCAAAGCTCTCAAGAGCATATCTAGAAATCACCTAGCTATAAAATATGCATTCATTTCTTCCTGACGATCCACTAAAGAATGAAACCCGAAATATGTGACCGATTTTTAATTCTGAGAAAAGTTTTGGTGAATGTGTTATAAGAGCACAACTTCAATGACTAACAACGACGACTCTATCCTTTGATGTGACGATAGCAAAATGAAAACGTAGAAGTAACACGTTGGAAAATTAGTAATTACCTCTGCCAACGAAGGGAGGTATATGCCGGGGATTGCTGGTTCGACTCCCGTCGAGGGTGATACACTTTTTCAATTATAAAACTGCAGTGCTAAACGAAACAGCGCAAGAATGAAACACGAAATATGTGTCCGATTTTGAATTCTGACAGATATAATACGTCACGTATTATGTCTATATTTTGAGGGATATAACTATTTAATGCTAAGTACAGTAATTGGTTGATTGCCTCCCGTACTTGTTTTCTTTTGCAAATGCGTGAACATATATGAATATCAAGCAGAGAAAGTCGTATCATACACAGTCCGCAATCCGGTCAGAGAGTAGTTTTTATACATGGGTGTTAATTAAGAAGTTAATGTTACGTTCACAGATTGAGGACAGCGAAGATTGTCTCTAATGATCAGTCTTTTTGGCATGACACACACAAAACTTAAAGCAATTTGAAATTTTATTTTTGGATTCCAATGTTAACGGACATGAGCCTCCGTGGCCCGATGGATAAGGCACCGGCCTCCTAAGCCGGGGATTGCGGGTTCGACTCCCGTCGGTGGTGATTTTTTATTTTCAATTATGGAACTTTCGGAAAAATCATTTGATTTAGAAAGACACTGGAATCTTAAGATTTTTGAATTGCATTAAATCTTGAACCTTCCATCTGTGTGGGAAAGAAACTTCATTATGTGTTGAAGAACAGTTCCAACATTTCCATAAGAAATGAGATGAACACTTGGAAGAACAGGATCAAGATGTTATCAAATGTCCACATAATGTATCTATAGGAACAATGGCAGTGAAATTTTACTGCAAACTGAACCTGGCAGTTGTATTTTGCTTAATAGTGAAAAGGGTAAAAGGCTGGTCAGTTATATCGTCATTATGGTGATAAAGAAGCTGCGAAGATGTTACGCAGCCTGGAAGCCATCTTTGCCTCCCACATTCATGCTGAACATCATATGGGTCTGTCATGAATATTGCAGAAAAGAATAATGGGCAAGAATGGTGAAATACCAAGCCCCATTCTGCTGCTCTCGCCAATTCAGATTAACCGATGGCTTCATTGTTATGCTAAGAATATTGAGGACATTTGGCACTTAAATCAGTTTGTTCCACCTCATAAAACATTACCGCAGCGAATAGAGAAAAAGGCTAATCGCTATCCCAACATTCTCCAGAAACTTAGTTGATTTGGTTCCAGTAGAAGTTAACCATTGCAATGACCGTTTTGTGTGTCAGTCGCTCACTCATCAAACTGGAGAATAGTCTACCCTGGAGATACTATGCCTAGTGAACGACTGATCAATGCTGGTAAAATTGTGATCCTTTAGTCCATGAAGCTACAATGGAGGATGATCTTCAAGAAAGCACTTACAGAAAATAAAACCTTGAGTCTTGAAAATGAAGATTCTGAAGAAATACCTGAAGTTGTTAAGGTAAAAACAACTAGAAAAGAAAATCTGTAAATAAGTCCAAATCAGTTCCAAACACAAAGACATGGACATTTTTTAGGCTAGTGTTTACTGTTTTACTGACTATTTGTACGGCCATAGTGATTGGTCCAGACCCAAGATATGACAATGGATGGAAAGTCTTTAAGTCTGATTTTAATAAAATCTATGAAAAAAGAAGAGGAGTTGTTTAGGCGTATGACCTGGGAAAGTCATAATTTCCTTGTTGACCATCACCATAAAAGGGCTGTGAAAGAATATAGGGGTCTGGCGCACACAGAGTTAGTAAAATTCTTGAATTGCTACAGGACAAGAGATAAAGAAGGTTATGCCACTGATGTCAAGAACCAAGATACCTGTGGTTCTTGTTGGGCCTTCTCTTCTACCAGTGCTACCCTAGAACCTCTCTCTTCCAGTGGAGGTTGACCATTGCAAAGACACTTTTGGTGTGTCAGTCACTCACTCATCAAATAGTCTACCCTGAAGATACTATGCCTTGTGAACAACTGGTCAATGCTGATAAAGAATGGGATCTTTTGATCCATGAAGCTGCAATGGAGGATGATCTTCAAGAAACCAAGAAAGCACTTACAGAAAATAAAATCTTGAGTCTTGAAAATGAAGATAATATCCTTGTTGACCAACACCATAAAAGGGCCGTGAGAGAATATAGGTGTCTGACGTATACAATAGCTACAAGGGCAAGCCTATAAAGAGAACTGGTCATGAAGTGTCTATTTCCAAAGACTGTTCTGTACCTATGGATAAATCATACGTCAATAGATAAGGAAGAGATTTTGCTCCTTCTTTTCGTCCTGATCGCTTCCAAAAGTTAACTGTGTTTTCTTGAATATCTACAAGGACAAGTCTATAAAGAGAACTGGTCATAAAGTGTCTATTTCCCAAAACAGTCCTGAACCTATGGACTGGAAAGAGGCAGGTTATGCCACTGATGTTAAGAACCAAGGTGCCTGTGGTTCTTGTTGGGCCTTCTCTTTCGCTGGCGCACTTGAAGGACGGCACTTCAAACAAACAGAAAAAACATGAGTCTCTATCTGAACAAGGCTTGGTTGATTGCCTTTTTTCTGGAGGTAACAACGATTGTGACAATGGTCTGATGGATCAGGCTTTCACGTACATCCAGGAAAATGGTGTTACAGATATGGGCTATGGGAATGTTGTGTCTGGTGATGAAGATGCTCTGAAAACTGTAAGTGCCATTATAGGACTTCTATCAGCAACCATTAATGCTGGGATATCCAGATTCCGTGTCTATCACCCTGGTCTATCGAATGATGTGGACTACGGCTCTGAATGTATTGATCATGGTAATTTGGTTGAAGAATATGGCACTAACTCAAGTAATAGAAAAGACTACTGGGTTGTCATGAATGATTGGAGAGAGACATGGGGCATGAGTGGTTACATCATGATGTCTCGAAAGAGTGACAACAACCGGGGTATTGCAACACAAGCCAGTTACCATGTTGTCGGGATGATGACCTAATTAAAACGATTGTGTAGAGTCGTGGGCACGACTATAAACTGCAGGGAAATGGGGGAAGTGAGATCTCTGACCTTCAGACCGGTGTCAGGGGAAAAGCTGGCCTTGGTTATTTGAACTTTTTTTTATAGATCGCAGAACTCCCAGAAGTCCAGAAGCCAATCACTACGCATGACTGGAGGGTGATACAAATGTTCTGTATATAAACCCCAGCCAAACAGAGATGAGTTGTCGAACTACCGAAAGTCACACGGGATTTTCGATCATTAGTGTTTGAACAAGCGTCCATTACGCCCCCCCCTCCCCGGACAGTGAGTTTCGTTACAATAACAGCTGTCTCTAGTTAAAAGACAAGAGACCAGAAGGTCTTAGGTCGCGGAAGAGGAAATATTTTCGCAAACAAGGGTTATACACGCCGTCATCAATAGACAAATTAAGAGATTTTGCTTCTTCTTTTCGTCCTGACCGCTTCCAAGAGTTAACTGTGTTCTTTGGATTTTGCATCTCTTCCCCCCCGTCGGAAATAGTTACTCGGTAACAAGAACATTTCCGACACCATCTTGAACCTTCCACCTGCAGCACCATTCGTGGAGAAGTTCTCAATCTTGGCGATAATTAGAAATCGTTTTGTTATAAAATATGCATCCATTTTGTTCCTGGTGATTCACCGATGAGTGCAACACAAAATATATATTCGAACTTGAAATCTATGAGAAAGTTTGGTGAATCTGTTTCAACATTACAATTCTGATGAATAACAACGATGAGTTTGTCCTTTAATATGTCCATAGAAAAATGAAGACGAATGAGAAAGTAACACGTTGGAAATTTAATAAGATAAGAAAACTGCACTGACTACCAGTAACGGCATTCGAGTTATTAATTTTTAGATAACATTTTGAGTTTCTTTTTTGTCTGATATTTTCTCAGTGCAATATCAAGCAGAGAAAGCATTTCATTCATTCATTTCTTGTCGTTCGCAGCCAGGCCAATCAGATGAGGGCAGGTGGACCTTTCACTTGCGTAATTGAAAGTAAGGTAGAGATTGGTCTCCTCCTTGAAGATTTAACGGAATCGTTACATCTACATTACGTCCGAGAGGTAAAGTAGCTTTTGTACACGGGTTTTAATTAAGAAGTTAATGTTACGTTCACAGATTGAGGACAGCTAACATTGTCTCTAATGATCAGTCTTTTTGGCATGACACACACAAAACTTAAAGCAATGTGCAATTTTGTTTTTGTCTTCCTATGTTAAAGGACATGAGCCTCCGTGGCCCAATGGATAAGGCACCGGCCTCCTAAGCCGGGGATTGCGGGTTCGACTCCCGTCGGGGGTGATTCTTTTTCCAATTATAGAAGTTTTGTCGACAAATCATGCATCGAAGAATGAGTTTAGTTTCATTTTTATTCGTGAGCCTTACATCAAATCTCATGAATCAAAGCTAAAAAAAAAGTAATAAGAAACATTAACAATGGAAAAATCAACTAATGTTTCATTTGATTTAGAAAGACACTGGAATTTTAAGTTTTTTGAATTGCATTAAATCTTGAACCTTTCATCTGCAGCACCATTCGAGGAGATCTTCTCAATCCTGACGATATTCTCAATCCTGACGATATCTTTTTTTTAAATAAAATATACATTCATTTTGTTCCTGGCGATTCACAGATGAATGAAACACAACATAAATATTCGATCTTGAATTCTGTGAGAAAGTTTGGTGAATCTGTTTCAACATTACAATTCCGATGAATAACAACGATGTATTTGTCCTTTAATATGTCGCTAGAAAAGACGAATAAGAAAATAACACGTTGGAAATTTAATAAGATAAGAAAACTGCACTGACTACCAGTAACGGGATTCGACTCATTAATTCCTAGATAACATTTAGAGTCTCTTTTTTGTCTGATATTTCCTCAGTGCAATATCAAACAGAGAAAGCATTTCATTCATTCATTTCTTGTCGCTCACAGCCAGGCCAATCAGAGAGTTCGGTGGAGGAGGGATGACAAGTGGACCTTTCACTTGCGTAATTGAGAGTAAGGTAGAGATTGGTCTCCTCCTTGAAGGGTTAACGGAATCGCCACGGGTGGCTCTGTACATTACGTCCGAGAGGCAAAGTAGCTTTTGTACCCGGGTGTTAATTAAGAAGTTAATGTTACGTTCACAGATTGAGGACAACGAAGATTGTCTTTAATGATCAGACTTTTTAGCATGACACACACAAAACTTAAAGCAATGTGCAATTTTGTTTTTGGCTTCCACTGTCAACAAGTGTGAGCCTCCGTGGCCCAATGGATAAGGCACCGGCCTCCTAAGCCGGGGATTGCGGGTTCGACTCCCGTCGGGGTGATTTTTTTCCAATTATAGAAGTTTTGTCGACAAATCATGCATCGAAGAATGAGTTTAGTTTCATTTTTATTCGTGAGCGTTACATCAAATCTCTTGAATCAAAGCTAAAAAGAAAAAGTAATAAGAAACATTAACAACGGAAAAATCAACTAATGTTTCATTTGATTTAGAAAGACACTGGAATTTTAAGTATTTTGAATTGCATTAAATCTTGAACCTTCCATCTGCAGCATCATTCGAGCAAACGTTCTCAATCCTGGCGATATCTAGAAATCGTTTTGTTATAAAAATATACATTCATTTTCTTCCTGGGTAAACCAGTTGAATAGATAATACCTCATAACCAAAGTATGTCTTCTGGCGTTACTCACTGTTTAGTGACATTCTTATCTTTGCAGTTGTTCTATAAGCTATGCTTGCAATGCGTCATTTACCGACCGTCTTCAGACATTGCATTAACAATACCTGTCTCGAATTCCCAAGAGAAGAATATGCAGACACGATGAGCTTTCCTGTTAGAGAACGAGAAGAGACTCTGTTAAAAACCTGTGCCGTTGTTTGGTCAGAATATGTTCTCTTATCACATCATGTCGATCTATTACGACGCCATGAAAAATAGGTCAGGAATATAAATATTGTACATCTCTTGCACTCTCTTGCCACTCAATGTTTGCTTTCAACCTTGTTCAATTTGGCCTGAAAGAAAGTAAATTTGGATTTCATAGACCTTGCAACGTTCGTCGCTGGTAACAAATAAAAGCGTAGAATATACAATCTTCGTCCAACTTTGGTGACATAGAATAGGGACTGCTTGGTGACTGAGGTTGTTGCGTATTTCCCACTGGCGCTAGTGATTCAGGGTTTCGAATACTGATTTTTAAAGAAGGCTCTCCCCACTTGGATCACATATATTCCTCCCTACTCCTGTTTGCCCTCTGCAAGAGCAAACTAAGCTTAACATCTATCTATCTATCTATCTATCCATCCCAGTCTGTCCATACCTATCTATCTATCTATCTATCCAAGTCTGTTCATATCTATCT
>VCCN01002209.1:1843138-1854208 GCA_006491835.1 Architeuthis dux | reverse complement strand
AAGAAGGAGTTCAATCGTCTGAAAAACCATTTGAATATTAATCACACTTCTAAAAACTATAGAAAATATCTTTTCGTTATGATTCATAGCCTGTTCAAGCTTCAAAATATAAAAAAAACTGAGCATTGTAGCTCTAAAAATAGCGAAAATATCAACTTTAAAAAAATGGTTCGTTGGGTACTTATCATGCGCAGCTACTCATATATATATAATGTGGGTGTGAACGAGTCAAGCAGGCATACCTATTTGGAGGTACGAGGGTAAACACTCAGCTATGTATCTGATTGTATAGAATAAGATGTGACTGAGCATTTATATAATATACAAATATACGTATATATTATTTAGTTCGCAATTTTGGTCTATACATACGTAGGTACATCAATACGTCCGCAGCCTAAGGATGAAAAAAGCATTTACACAACCAATTCTTATTTTTGAATATAATCTCTTGTCAATGCACTTAATTCAAGGTGTATATTAATAGAATAGATCTAACATTACAGAGTGCAAATTTCAGATCAAAATTCAGCTAATAACTACGTTTCAGGCTACAGACGTATTGGTCCACCCTTGTAGTTGGTGTTAGTTTGAGCCTTAGACAAAACTTTTATATACCACACTCACTGTAATCGTATACTTGTAAAATCCTTGAAGAAGTATTTGCATCAAACATCCATGGGCGATTCTTATGTTCTAGACTAGTTTACTCATGGCGTCAAAAAATGACGGTGGTATTTAAATAATTTTTCAATTGTATTGTTAAAAAATATCAAAACATTATGTTGCTCTGCATGTTCTTGTTTATGTCCAACCAGAATGGACCTGGATTTTTTACGCATCAAATCAGAGATGCCTATGTTTGTTTTCTTTCCTACGACGAAGACAGCAGCAGTATTACTGATGTAGACGTGAACACACAGACAAATAGATAGCTACATGATTTAGCGAATGCGAGCACACAGACACAAGCTTTGCTGTATACGAAGGGAATACAGCAAAGCTTATGTCTGTGTGCTCGCATTCGCTAAAGCATGCAGCTATCTATTTCTGTTTGCTTTAGTGTGACAGAACCAACAAACAAACAAACTGATATTGGCTTTTATAGTATAAGATTGTGTTGACTGCAAGGCTCCATGTTTTATTTGGGTATGCTATTTATTTTGGGTTTTCAAATGTTCTTATATTTTTTTGCAAGCTGTAAAAACAGACAAAAACAATGTACAATGACTTTTAAGGCTATTCGACATCAAAAGAAAAATGACACATCATCGGCGCCCAACTGTTCGGCGCCCAACTTATCCGTTGGCTGTTCGTATTTATCTGTATTAAGACAATCCTGCAGAGATAATGACTTCCTTAGCAAATGGATGCCTTTATGCCACGGGCAGGCACTCTCAAACCGGGTACGCGTACCCCTAGGGATACATAAGAGAAAATACGCGGGTTCGTGAGGTTTGTAAAAACACTGGAATCTTGAAGTAATCACAGCCAAATAAATAAACGCAACTTGTGTGAGATATGAACATGGTTATAAACCAAGTTTTGCAGTAATGTGTTTAACCAAAAACGAATTTTGTACAAGACTGTCAATTGAGAATGATATGCAATCTGTGTGTGTCTCTTTGAAACGGATCCCGGAAAAGTGCCCATCAGGAAAAGTGCCCATCAGGAAAAGTGCCCATCGGAAAGTGCCCATCAGGAAATCTGCCCATCACGAATTTATCAAGGGAGGAAAAGTGCCCATTAAAACATAATTTTCCCATCATATAGTTTCTGGGAAGATTTTATAAGTTTTTATTATAAACTTTTGACACAACTTACTTCTGTTTTTCTTTCATGAATTCTCTGATTTCTTTTCATTTTTAATTAATAAAAGGATCTTAGTCGTTGGATAGACAGAAAGAAATATAAAGTGAGAAAGACAGAGAGTGATATAGAAAGAGTGATAGAAAGAGAGAGATATTGGAAGTGGGGGAACGAGAGAGAAAGCAAGAGAGAGAAAATGAGAGGGAGAACGAGAAAAAAATCTTTGGTCCAAATTCTTTCAATTTTGAAGGTGTATAAGGATATTAAAATAAACTTTTTGAAATGTATCGGATACTTTCCTTTGCAAGGTATCCGGAAAAGTGCCCATCAGGAAAAGTACCGATCAAAGATTTATCAAGGGAGGAAAAGTGCCCATCAAAACATAATTTAATTAATGAATATTTGCACGTACACACACTCTTAAACTAACACACGCACACAGGCAGAATAAAAAAAATTATAAATTTTCCCGGCACTAGTATTTGTATAAGAAACATAAATATTCATTAATTAAAAATAAAAGAAATAAGAAAATTTATGAAAGAAATGAGAGAATTCATGAAAGAAATAAGAGAATTCGTGAAAGAAAAACAAGTATTATGACTAGGGGGCCGTCTACCGATGTTCGAAATGGACAGCTATGGGGTTTGGATGAGTTGCAATGGGTATCCGGAAAAGTGCCCATCAGGAAAAGTACCCATCGAAAAAATGTCCATCACGAATTTATCATGGGAGGAAAAGTGCCCATCAAAACATAATTTTATTAATGAATATTTGTGTTTTTTTACAGGAACATTTTATAATGTAGACTTTTGGCACAACTTATAAATTAATTAATAAGAAGAAAATTCATGAAATAAATAAGAGAATTCATGAAAGAAAAACAATGGGGTATAGACACATTATAATATTGTTTGTTAAATTGTTTATTTTTATTTCACACTCAGAATTCCAATCGGGACCACCTTTGCTAAGTTGTGCCAAGAATAAAACCTGATAAAAGTTGTGCCAAAACCTTATAAAACTTTCGTGTAAAAAACACAAATATTCATTAATTAAATTATGTTTTGATGGGCACTTTTCCTCCCTGTGATGGGCAATTTTTCTTTTGGGCACTTTTCCGATGGGTACTTTTCCGGGATCACTGTACATACATACATACAAAGCACACACACATGTATAGTGCTGTCTTTGTTCCATGGGATTAATTATCCAAGGAGATCCTTCAGACCATGGTTGCCATCTTGGCCTTTTTATAGCCAAATCTGGCTTTTTTTTAAAAAGCATTTGGCCATGAAAATTTTGGTTTGGCCATATCTAAAGTTTTTAGCCATTTTGACTTCGTTGTAGTAGTATTTTTAATAAATTCTCATTTTTGGTGTGTACTTCAGTATTGCAATGTTTTATAAACAATTATCCTTATTACATTTTGTTATACTACTATCTACCGTCATCGTAAAGTTTCAATAAAAACCAACCGAAAAAATAAGAAGGTAAATAGCCGTATAAAAAATTAAAAAATAATGATTTACAATACGTCATCTAATACAAATAAATAATAACATAATTGTTTTTGCATGAGAGTTTCGTTAGCTCAATCGGTAGAGCAGAACCTGCGTATAAGGTTGCTTTCAAGGTGGATGCGGGTTTAATACCAGCACGGAGCTCGTTTCTTTATTCACATTTACGATTTAGGCCGTCGCTCACACCGGTGCCGGGCAAATATAGGTTCTCAACTAATAAATGTCTTTATAATTATCAAATTCTGTCGGATACAAAATTATCCATCATTGGATTTCATAATTGCTTTTATAATAGATTTTGGACATTTCTGGCCATTTCTTCGCGTATTTTTGGCCAGAAAGGTCTCCGACTATCTGGCAACCCTGATTCAGACTAATATCCTCATCTCATCCGCTAATTTCTTTTTTTCTTTTTAGCAGATGAACTCCTTCCCTTATCTTGTCGGCATTTCTTTCCCCAACCTTCTCCATCATTCCAACTAGAAGAATTTTCTTAGACCCTAGCGACAAATATTCATCCTACACCTTAAAAATTCCGAATGGAGGCAGATAGAATTAGACAGGAAAAAAATGCTGAGGAAGGAGACGAGAGAGAGAGGGGGGTAGATATGACAGGGTGTGTGAATATTCGGGAGTGTAATCGTAAATGTTTCCTTTTTCAACTCGGAGGGGAGAAAAGGTGTGTGCGTGACCCCCTTAATAATCTTTCAAGCGACCTAGGCTCCACCTATTTTCTCTTTATCATTCGACTCCCAGTTTCTTTCTCCCAAGTCAAGAGAACCCGAAAATTTTTATGGAGTCAGCAAAAATCATGGCATCAGTGGCATTAAAACACAACAGATCTAACTAGAAGGCACTCAGAGAGCGCATACCTCTGCCAATGCCATGTCTTCATTGAGAACTTCAGACACGGCCGAATACATATACCTCCCCACCTTCGTTGGCAGAGGTATTTATTGGATGACAGAAGCCAATGTTCACCGGTTGTGTGGAACTTTTTGGAATAAGGATGCTCTCTCTTTTTTTAATGTTTTTCCTTTATTTTTCACAATTTCTGTTCCCACATAAATATTTCGACAGGTTTACTTACTATGCTGACATATTTAGATTGCGTATACATCAGGGTTGCCAGATCAGTTTTCTCAAAAACGGACAATAGTGTCTCCAAAATCTGACAAATCGGTCATCCCTGCTTGAAATCTGTCAAATTTAAACAGAAAAAAATTGATGGATAAAAATAGCTAATAGGTTGCTAGATTAGTATCACAATAATTAAAATAAATAGCTAAAAGGGGCTAAAAGTAGCTAGATTATTATCACAATAATGAAAACAAATAGCTAAAAGTGGCTAGAACTGATATCCGATATCTAAAAACAAACAAAAAATATCTAAATTTAAATCTGAAATATCTAAGTTGGCAACGTTGAGTGGGGCCTTAAAATCGGACAGTTTTGGATGTCCGATTCTTAACATTTTTAATCGGACATCAGGGCTAAAAAAGGACACAATGTCCGAAATCGGACAAATATGGCAACTTACGGTATGCTTACCGAATATGGTATACTTACCGAATTTGTCGGCATATAAGTCGCACATTTAAACTTTAAAAAAATCTATGGAAATATTACACAGCATTTAATGCGCTAGTATTATGACATGGGGGCCGTCTACCGATGTTCTTAATGGACAGCTATGGGGTTCGGATGAGTGCCCATCAGGAAAAGTACCCACCCCGAAAAGTGCTCAACGGAAAAGTGCCCATTTGTTAAATTGTTTATTTTTATTTCACACTCAGAGTTCCAATCGGGACCACCTTTGCTAAGTTGTGCCAAGAATAAAACCTGATAAAAGTTGTGCCAAAACCTTATACAATTTTCGTGTTAAAACACAAATATACATTAATTAAATTATGTTTTGATGGGCACTTTTCCTGATGGGCACTTTTCCGGATACCCATTGCAATGATAGTCCCCCAAATCATAGAGTGACTGGGATGTTATGGTGATTGTGGCATGCAAGTGTTCAGAACAAATGTGATGTTATGGTGAGAGAAATATTGAAGATGGGTTGGGTCAGTGAATGAGACTAGTTAAGTTCAGAAGTTAGGATAGTGAAGAGCATCACCATCCCATCCCCCCTGTTTGGCCTTGTGCCAAATTCATGAATAAATATCACGCCCGACCGTCAGCCATCAGAATTGAGCGAAATCCGGACATCCATTTCTGCAAACCAGATCTGCACCTGAGAGCCAGAGATGAAACACAATAGAAAAAGTGAAAATCCGAGAATAAAATTTAGGTAAAAATCCATCTTTTTATCCACACCCCAACACATAAATTGTAAATAAGGGATTAGTTAAATCATAGAGAGTTTGGGACGTTCTGGTGATTGTGGCATGAAAGTGTTCAGAACAAATGTGATGTTGTGGTGAAAGGAATATTGAAAGATTGATTGGGTCAGTGAATGAGACTAAGTTAAAAGTCAGGATAGGGAAGACCATCACCATCACATCTCCCGTATTTCAGCCTTGGACCACATACTTAACTGAACAAAATGACCTATAAGCTTAGCCTGCCTCGTGGATAAAATAGTTGTGCATTTCATACCAGTACTAGAGTTCAGTGTTCGAGCCCAGGTAAAAGCCAAGATTTTGAATGCCGATTTTTAGAGCGGATTCTCTCCACTTGGATGGTTGGCGTGACACAATTTTCCTGACCCACCCTTTGACCTCGTTCCGTACTAAGTTAAACTTAGCAAATATTAAAATGGACTAAAAGACTAAAAACTATAAATAAATAAAGGACCAATTTCATTTATTTCATAAAAGCTTTCTTGGTTTATTTATTCAGGGTGTTCCCAAAATCATTAATATCTTGCAACCGATTAAGCAGAAATAAAAATCAATACTTATTCCAAATAATTAGTACAGAAACTAATTATATTGAAATAAGATTTGATTTAATAATTGGATAATGTTTAATTTTTAATAATTTACATTAATAAGTAGATATTATTACAATAGTGGCAATATTTCTATGGTAATTGTTGCGTAAAAGAAGAAAGCAAACGAAGAATCACCCTAGTTTGGTAAGCTTTTGACAGAGCAAGATCGGCCTTTAAGAAGATCCCATTGGTTTGAAAAAATAAGATCTACAACCAGTGCGCCCTTCCGATAGTCAGCTACGGAGCTGAAACATGGAACAAGACATTGGCTCTCAAGCTAAGAACTATGCAATGAGCACAAGAGAGGATCATGCTCAACATCACATCGAGAGATCACAAGACAGAACATTATATTAGAAAGCAAACAGTGGTCAGAGATATCATAAAACATTAAAAAATTCAAATGGCATGAGCCTTGTTGCATGAATACCAGACAACCGCTGGACATCACGACTCATAACGTGGATCCCCCGAGATCATATGCGAAATTGTGGCCGGCAAAAAATAAGATGGCGTATGATTTAGAAAGGTTCAGAAGGTATTGGCACAGTGACGCTCGGGAGCGAGAGATCTGGCAGATCTTGGAGGAGGTCTATGTCCAACAAAGAACTCTAAAAGGATGATGATGATGATGAAGATGAAGAATCAGGAAAAATAATTCACGGTGATGATTTAGACAAGTTCAGAAGGTATTGGCACCAAGATGCTCAGGAATGATCAAACTGGCAGATCTTGGGGAAGGTCTATGTCCAACAACGGACTTTAAAAGGAGGAGGAGGAGGATGATGATGATGATGATGATGATGATGCGGCGGCGGCGCTTGGTCGGCGATGTTGATGTCTACTGGTGATAAATTAAGTAGTAAATGGCGTCGGTGAGAGATGGGCAAGATGTCGGCTAAGGATTTGATAAACGCTTTTACACAGACAACTACCAGATACACGTTGAGCAATGGAGATGAAGTGATAAATAAGTAGATGAAAAGATGGGACAAGGTAGATATAAAAATGAAGGGATGGAGAAGAAGGTGGAAAGAGGGGCTTAAGTTTCACGTATCTCTTTTCCGTCCTTCATAAATCATTTCTCACTTTACGTTAGTTGCAGTTTGCCAGTAAAAGGTTTTGCTTTTGCAAAAACTAATTTATTTAACCATCTCGTTTACCAAAGCTGTGAAAAAGAAAGACGGCGCTATTTAAATAAGTTTGCAGTCGCATTGTACTTAAAGAATAACAAAAACTTTACGTTGCTCTGCATTTTCTTGTTTATGTTCAACCAGAATTAACCTGGATTTGTTTACTCTTTTGCGAAAAATAAATAAGTAAAGGAGATTACTCTATAATTAGCATTTAATAGTTATCTCCCTTGAGAAATGTTAGTTACCAAACTTGATTATATACACCTGGCGTATTATATAAGTAGACGATTGAAAATGGGAACGACCACCTACGGCCAGGGGGATATTTACAAACAATAGTTTTCATTTTTGGATGTTCTTGCCAATTCGTAGCGAACAAGAACACATTATTATCTTAATTTCAGTTGTTTTTATATACAACTTTCAATTCGGGCCGTTGTTTTTACGGCAACAAATAACAGCGGTCGGATAATAAAGAATAAGCCTTCGGTGAGAATCGATGTGAATCAGCTTCTGCTAATCCATGAAGCCTTCGTGGCCGATTGGTAAAAGCAGCTAGGCGTAAACTATACTCCCTCTGGCAATGAGGGTGTGAGTTCGATTCTCACCGAAGGTTTATTCTTTATTATCCGACCGCTGTTATTCGTTGTCGTAGAAACAACGGCCCGAATTGAAAGTTGTATATAAAAACGACTGAAATTAAGATGAAGTTAAAAACTAGTCAAATTTAATTGAATAATATGTTACAATTACTTCATCCAACAATAGTAATAATAAAGTAGAAATTAATTGAATGATAGACGAATAATTGTTCACTTGATGAATGATTTGACTAGCGAGTTCAATATAGGAATCGACGAAGAGGAAATTTGCAATATTATCCATATTAAGCATGGCTATTCTTATCTTTAAAAGTGTCTCCCAATTCGCCAAGCGGCTTACGGCCAAATCACGTTGGATACATTGGTTCTCGTGCGATCTCCGAAGTTGAGCTAACGCCGAACCTGGTCAGTACTTAGATGGGTGACCGCTTGGGAATGCCGAATGGTGAAGCGAGTGACGCCACTTCCGGTGCTTGTCGTCTCTAAGTCTATTTCACATATCGCAAGCCAAGACAATAGAAACTTGTGATAGGAAGCCGTAGCCAGCGTAAGCAAGCTAGCTAGCAATTCGCCATGCCCAGCGTGATCAACATTCAGATATTTACGGCGAGTATCAATCTCCCCGTTCAAATACTGTAACGAATTGCATAGAGTAATCCAGAAACTAATATTTATTTTCGTACTTACCTCGTCTCACCCTCGCCATGGACGAGTGGGCTAATGCTTCTTACACACCAATTAAACATCATTATTACAAGTTACTATTCATCAGTCTGGAGGGCTCGTCGTAGTGTAATGTTTGGCGAGCTAGTCAAGCAGATCAAAACTACCGAGTGGCGAATTCGATCCTCACTGGGCACCCCGTACGTGTGGCTTCGTGCCAAACTAAGCTACGTTTCGTAAATAACTATTCATCAGCCGAAAATAATTCTTTGTATTGAAAAAAACAAACAAAAAAAAAACTCTGATAAATAATTTCAAACGCGAAGTTTTTGAATGTACCTGCCAAGGCCAGTAAAGTAACATGTGGGAGATATCGTTCGTGTGTACGAAGTACTCAAGTAAATCAGTTGGGCTGTGAGCCCCCCCCCCCCATGGTGTTTTGATTTTTGGCCCTTGTAAACGCTTTGAAATAGCATTTTCAACACTAAATCTTTATACAAAAGATACACAACACAACAAAGCACGAATCATTGCAATGTTTTCTTTAAACAAAGACCAGCATATCGAAGTGAAAATAAAAATATCAGAACTTCCCCACTCTCTCTTACTTTAATTGTGATTAAACAAACTAAGTAAACAATACTGGAGTCCAAAGATTTAAGACAAAACAGTTATTTCCATTGAATTTTAAAAACCTTTTTCAATGCCGGACATAGACAAAAGTAGTCCCTTACTTGAAAAAATTGTTTTCGAGTCGAGTTGAAAAAATAAGATCTTTTATCACATTTTTTATATTTAAACATTTAAACAAACATATTCAACTGAATCATTATCTGGGTCGAACTGAGCAGAAATAAACACCCCAATAGATTTCTTGTCGTACGATTTTCAAAGACGACAATGTTAATCTATCCCCCCTAGTAACCTTTTTTTCTTTACAAAATTTGTTCACTTAGGAACAGATAAGATAATTCTTTTTAGCACAACATATAAATCGAGAGAGAAGAACTCAGTTATCCGATACGTTTGTTCAAGAAAAATATAAATGTATAGTATACGTATATTACCTTGATTAAGTACCTAACTGTTACACGTTTTTATCTATATAAGCAATTTACTTTTTCAGTTCTGTTTAACTTTGAATATAATGTTTTCAAAATTGGCTCCAACCTACCCAAAGTTTTTCTCAAACGAAAATGCGGGAGAAAACAGGTTTAAACAAAAAATCATTGGGGAGAGTGACAACGAATATTGTGGGAGACTCTCTTCAGGTCTGCAGCCCCGCATTGGCCAGAGCTTGGGGAAGAGTTTTTTAAAAACTGGGTGATAAATGAGAAGAATTCAGGAAAATGCACTTTCTTTCTCCTAATATTCCCTGCTGAAACAAGTCATCAAATACGGTAAATGAATTCGGTGGCAGTTTTGTTAAATTATTTTCTTTCGGTCAAATGACGAACCTAAATTCCTATCCCTAAAAGTACGACTACGATCCTAACACTTTATGGTTTGCTGTTCAAGATTTATTAACATTTCTTCAAGTAGCCAAACAGAAATCTCTATTTTAAAAGGAAAATGGCATAGGAAAAAAAATGATGGCGTTGCAAAACACCCATTTTCCGGTCCTTTTGGAAGTGGATAACTTCAAAAAAAAATGATGATTGATCATAAACCTCTAAACTATTTTATCTGACAGCAAAAAGCCGTCCGTGATATTCTTTTTGCGAAATTTGACCCAAACGGCGATGATAAAGAGGTTACGTCTTTTTAAGTATCTAAACGAGCTTACAAAGGGGAGTGGGGTGAACCTCACACAGAAGTCAATAAAGGAAATGGAAGCCGCTAAATAAGATCGTCTGTCAAGAAACTGATAATTTTTTTCTGAACGAGATTTGAAAAAACATTGGTTTACATATTATATATAGAAAATAATAAAAAATGTGGAAGGATACTTAGAAGACGGATGAAATATTCAATTAGTTTTACTTCCATTTACATTCCATATTCTTTTTTATTCTGACTTCAAGGACTTCAAGTGTAAAATTCACTTAAATACTCTTGTTAGAAAAAAATCTGAAGATTGACAGGATTAAAAAATATATAAAAACAACAGCAATACAAAGAGTGTTGCCGATTTAGCGCGTTCGCGCTAGATTTAGCGTGTTCGCGCTAGATTTAGCGCGTTTTTTTGTTTTGGCAGTGCAAAAAGCGCTAAATTAGCGCGTTTGCGCCTAAAACATTTTTTTGGGGCAGTCAAACTAGCGCGAAAATATCTTTTGAGTTGGCAACATTGAATACAAATACCAAAGTTGTGTCGTTTTTATCACTGAAATTATTTAAAAAAATGTTCCCTACAAAATAATTCATGATTATAATAGTCCTAAATCGTAAATGTG
>VCCN01002209.1:1754102-1765729 GCA_006491835.1 Architeuthis dux | reverse complement strand
TGTCTACTCAATACCGGCTTTTGGGTCTTAATGCAGATCGTCTCCAAAACCAAGATAGAAAGATTATCATTACGTTTTAATAAACAGAATATAAAATAAATAGATAATCGGGCAGTCACGTTTAGCGTACTGCCCATAATATGATTAACTTGGCTTTTTACACAAAACGACGAATTTTGTTATAACATAACCTGAAATGATATTTTCTATAGTTTTGAGAAGGGTCATTAACATTCAAACTTTTTCTTCGGACGATTGAACTCCTTGTTGTTAACACGACGTTTCGGCCGATCCATTCTTCGGCCTTCTTCAGGTGTAATATCCTAATGTGATGGGGTAAAGGGAAATCGTTTAATTTCAAAGGAGGTAACCCTTATAACGTAGGATTCGGGTGTTTCTTTGTCCTTGTCTTATCGCGTTTGGGCCTGTTGAGCAGCGGAAGCCACATACACCAGAATCCTACGTTATAAAGGTTACCTCCTTTGAAATTAAAAGACTTCTGTTTACCCCATCACATTCGGATATTACACCTAAAGAAGGCCGAAGGATGGATCGGTCGAGACGTCGTGTTAACAACACACACAACAAGGAGTTCAATCGTCCGAAGAACCATTTGAATAACCTGAAATGTTGATCAACAAGTTGTATATTATGTATTTTTATTTCTTATATGAATGTCAGCTTTCGAAAGTTCATTATCGTTTATCTACTTTTGACCCCCAGGCGTTCAACGACCCCTTGGATAGTCCCTGTAACCCCCCAGGGGTCGACATCTAACACTTTGGAGACCCCTGTATCAGACTGACTGAAATATTTGCCTTGGACCGGAAAATACATTTCCATTGCTAAACACGAGCCAGCAAGTTAAAAAAGAATTATTTTGGTGAGTAATATCCAAATCATATTAGGTTGTCCAGAAAGGCGTTTTCTTTTCTTACCTTGACACTCGTCAACAAACAAACCAATTTGTACGATACAAATAGAGGATAACATTTTACATAGAGCAGATGTTTATTTACAAGTTTTCAAATTTCACGCATTGCCCTTCTCTTTACAGGTAGGAGTTATCAACCCCTAAAAACAGCATTGACAAAAGGTGACTTTCGTATGATTCTTCTCTTTGAATACAGACTCTGCGAAGAAAGCATCTGAAACTTTCCGAGGCATCCACCAGACATTTGGCCAAGGATCAGTTCCCGTTCGCACGTTACAGCGCTGGTTTGTGAAGAGATAAGAGTCTTAATGATCTCGAACGTCTAGGAAGGAAGACGAAACACTTAGGGAAGCAATAGAGGCAGACACTCGGTCATCGGTCAGTAAGCTCGTAAGAATAGTGGGAACAAGTAAATCGAGCGTTTCTACTAATTTGTGTGCAATGGGGAAAAAAGAAAAAAAGATGGGTTCCACTTTAATTGACGGAAGACCAGACAAATCGGCGTTGTGAGATCTGTTCAACATCAAAAGTAACAATTAAACGATTTGGTAGTCGAAGTTCTGCCCCATCCATCTTATTCTCCTGACCTTTCTCCTAGAGACTATCAGTTTTAAAACATTTTGACAAGTTTATAAAGAACAAACAGTTTCAAAACCAAGCAGCTACAGAAGAAGCTTTTAGCAATAACAATGCTTCAGTTAAAACTTTTAGAATGTTGGAATAGAAACCGTCCATAAGACAGCATTACTAAAATCAGCGTGAAAACTCCATGATTACAAATAATAATAATAATAATAATATTAAAATTAGCTAGAATACTGAGGGGAATGCTAGAGTATCGAGCAGACTTGAGTCTAGGGATATTGAATTTTTACTATCACCTTTTTGTTTTCATTTTAATCTTTCCATTACTTTCTGGACAGCCTAATATAAATGATTGATTATTAATCACCGCTACCAAAGGTTTATTAATCACCGATTAGGTTATTCATGTGTTCACACATTTATATCTATCTATCTATGTATCCGGACTTCGCCCAACCCTAACCGTAGAAACTTGAAATCTTGCACGCACACTCCTCTCAATGAGTAGGGAAAACGTTTTTTTTTTGTTTTTTGAAAATTTTCCTCTTAAACAGGTTTTTAGAGGGGGGTTCAATTTAATTTATCTATCCATCTGGACTTAGCCCAGCCCTAATCATTCATAATAAAAACTTGAAATTTTGTACACACACTTCCCTCAATGAGTAGGGAAAATGCTTTGTTTTATTTTTTTAATATTCCCCTCCAAATAGGGTTTGGGTGGAGGTTCAATTTTCAATGTAAGCTTATGCTACGTTGGTCAATAGTTTGTGCCCGCTTGTTTTTTTTTGAAAATTCGGACATTTTTTAGTGATCACAGCCCAACTTTTTAATTGATCACCCCAAATACAGCATAATTTCCCTTGGAATGCTAGTTCCTTTTATCTTTTTTCGTTCATAACAACAAATATGTCCTCCATCCAGGGGAGTCTTTGCCCCTTGTCTTAGTTTTCTCTTATATTCATTAGTGTGCGTGTGTGTTTTCAAAGGTGGGTGGGGAAGGAGTACGTAAGGAGAGACAATTTTGTCAATGTATTCTTGAATGAAATGGCTTACCCGCTATAAACTTCAGCATCTAAGACCACTTATCTAAGCTAGTGGTACGCAAATATCTGTTATATTGAAGAGATATACGATCTTAATTCCATGTATTATTCAAACAAATATCCTCATCGCTGTGCTTTTACAACAATGTTTTGGGTCAGTAATATCAGCCAAAGCATTTTGGTAACCAAAAATCAAAGATGAGGATACTAATTCGAATAGTTCAAGAAACAATAACAATGCTTCACTTAAGAATGTTAGAATGCTGGAATAGAAACCATCCAGATGACAGCATTACTAAAATCAGCGTGAAAACTCCATGATTACAAATAACAATAATAATATTAAAATTAGCTAGAATACTAGGGGGAGTGCTAGAGTATCGAGCAGACTTGATCTCTAGAGGAAGTTACCAGTTACTATTGGTGTGAAAATTCAATGAGTACACATAATACTAATACTAATACTACTACTAATAGTAGTAGTAGTAGTAGTAGTAGTAGATGCAGATTATGCAAAGACAGAGATGAGACTGCCAATTACATAATAATCGGTTTCAGTAAATGGGCTCAGAAAGAGTACAAATACGGGCATGATTGGGTTGGGAAAGTAATCCACTGGAAACTGTGCAAATGTCTGGTATTTGACCATACGAACCAATGGTATATGTGCAGACCAGAAGCTGTCTTTAAAAAAAACATTAAAAAAAATGTTGGAGCTTTGAAAATCAAATGGATCATCCAATCCAGACCAGAAAAACACTGGTAATCGTGAGAAAGAAGAAGACAATTTGTTAGATAGTAGATATCGCTGTTTCAGCAGACGACAGAATGAAATTGAAAGTGATAATTAGACAAATATCTAAACCCTGCCAGGGAATTGAAAAGGTTGTGGACCATGAAGCTGGTAAACAGTAAAGAAAAAAAGACCTAAAAAATAACTTACCTGAATAATTACCCCTTTTTTCTAAAAACCAATTGCCCTTTAGAGTAGAATTCTTTTTTATGTCTATTGATCAACCTTTATTGTATGACTTATGCGGAACACCAACTCTTTACTCCATTAAACTAAGAATATACATTGGCATACAAACTTTGAAGTAGTAATGGATGAGTGTACTGTAAGTCGATGTACAGTACTCAATGAACGAAACTTTTATAACAGCATACTGATATACGTACTCACCACACCTTTTCCCTTTCATCTGTCGCTAAAAACGTTGAGATCTCAGAAAATCTATTGATAAAACCACTAGATTGGCAACTCTGTGGCGGAAGTGGGACAGACATAATACCCGTACTGGATACGTTCAAGACTCGAAATCAGGTGTTGCCAGATTATTTTTCACAAAATTGGACACGAGTGTTCCAAAATTCGGACAAATTTGGACAGACAAATTTATGGCTGAAAATAGCTGACCATGGCTAAAAGTAGCTAGATTATTATCACAATAATGAAAATAAATAGCTAAAAGTGACTAGAACTGGTATCCGATATCTAAAAACAATTTCTTGCTTATATCTAAACGTAACAAAAATTTTCTAAATTGAGATATAAAATATCAAATTTGGCAACGCTGAGTGGGGTCTTAAATCGGACAATTTCGGATGTTCGATTCTTAAAATTTTTAATAGGATATACAGGGCGAAAAACGGTCACAATGTCCGAAATTGGACATATCTGTCAACCATGCTCGAAATACATGTTTGCGTATTTGGAAAAATTCACGCGGTACACTTGGGAAATAGTTGTGTCTCAATATTGTGCTACAGCACACAGGTTGAGAACCACTGGTCTAACCCAAGACAGGAGAACGTTGTTTTACTTTTCTATTACCTTGAAGTTTTGTACGAAAACAATAAAAGTCAATTTCAATGTCTCCACCCATACAAAGAAAGGAATTGTTAATACAATTCGCGCACAGAGGCACTATTGTGCCGCGGCACACAATTTAAGAACCACTGCTATAGATACAGAAAAACGGTCAGAATTGGGTGAGAATGACTAGATTTACTGCATATTTTCATTGACATTCCAAATTGCTACGTCTGATATTTATGCCGATAGATGTTTGGAAAATCCGGACATTCTTTCATTGTTGATAAATGTGCTAAAGATATTAACCTCCTTAGATAAAGATGGCTTTACCAGCCGACCTATTACACTGAAGGAATTTCCCATAGTCTGCCAGTGGTTAACTTGTGGGATTCGACAGGCAATTGTTAGCGTTGGTAATCAGCGGCCGGTTCACTTTTCAGAAAATAATTTAACTCAAATTTTCTACATATCTTAAACAAAATGTCGGTTGACTTCAGGGTAATACGGGTATCCGCCACTTTACGAAGATTCGCTTTACACCACTTCGTTTTTACGAAAGACCTCAAACCGCCATATCTGTGAGCATGGGCATACGAAGCAGGGGGACAGGGATGCAGTGCCGGATTGCTGAGTGTGCTGAAGCCAGGGGCCCCCCAATATTTAGGGGACACCAAAAAGAATTGCCATGAGAAAAGTAAACGTACGATGTAATAATAATAAGTATGTTGATTGACATCCAATAGAATTACAATTCAATAGAATTTCTTGTTCACTCACACTAGTAATCATTTTGATGGGAGGGCCCATGTTTGAATCACAGCCATGCAACCTTAAAACTTCCCCGAAGGGAGAGCAACTGCTCTCCTAAATTCGGGCAAAACAGTGTAAAATTTCGGGAAAATTAGTGTAATTCGGGCAAAAACCGTGTAAGATTTCGGGCAAATCAAGCCCTTTGACCTCCTTAACCAAAGAGTTCCCATACGCCCATGTCAGTGAGCATCTGTGCTTTATCTCGATTAATTTTGTGCACCCGTTAGCCAGATGTGTCCTAAGGTGTCAGAAAAGCCTAAGAGGCCCTGTAAGGGTGTTACGCTTAGCGTGAAGCTGGCAGACATAGAAGAAGGTTATTTTGGAGGTCTGGTAACATTTAAAAGAATTCCCATATAAATTAATGGTAATTGCTTCTTCGCTTTACGCCATTTCGGCTTACGAAAGGTTTCATAGAAATGCTCTAGTTTCGGATAGCGAGGTAAACCTTTACTCTCCATATTGACTATAAGATATATTGATATAAATATTTTATTAGATGATAAATGAAACTAAATTCCTGCTTCTCACCTGTTAAGAATCTAACTGTAATCATTACGCTGGGGGTGGGGGAATGATCTTACAAAGGTCAATATCAGGACTATACAAGAATTTGGCTTGGAAATGTGTGTCCAGGATCATCCAGGATAATATGTTGGAATGAATACAGTTAATTCGAGTTCAAGGCATGTCCTCATAATGAACCTTTCACACCTCAGACAGAACTTGGACGTAGCTAGAGATTTGGGAGCCATGGGGGCTTGGCTTTTTCAAGGGGCCCCTGCAAGGTTTAGTGAGATTTGATGAAAAAGGAAAATTTGCAATAAATAGACATACTATTGGTGAAAAACAAGCCCGGAGGCTGAATTATTATTTATGCAATTCGTGTATGTACACAAATATCCTTGTTATTGTATAATGTCACTTGTAATGCAGCAGGTGAACTACTATTTATAAAGCTTTGCCACCCCTCCCACCCACCGATTGGGGGCCCCGAGGAGGCGTTTTCAAACAGCCCCGTCCCTCCGCTACACCTCTATGAGAAGAGTTCATATATGTACTTGAAAATCCGCAATGTGTATGGATATAATGTTATTAAAGAAAAATATCACAAAATATACATTTTGGGAATGAAAAAGTGTGCAGCCATACATTGGTAGTTTACCTCTGCCAACCAAGTTGGAGGAGGTATATGTATTCAATCGTATCCGTATATTCGTATGTCCGTCTGACTGTCCACACAATATCTCCAAAGGTTCTGCATGAATTCCAATGAAACTTTGTGGAAGAGAGGGCAATGGGTTACAGAAGTAGTGATTAGATTCGGGGGCGGATCCATGAATTTGTTACAGTTACCTCTCCTGCATCGTAGCTATATGTCCACACAATATCACAATGAATTTCAATGAAACTTTCTGGAAGGGTAGGCCATCGGGTAAGTAAGGATTGGTTAATCTTTGGGGGTGGATCCAGGAATTTTTTCGATTGAGAGATATGTTTTTATCTTTTTCATTCATCTATGCATTCACTTATGTCTGTCGATAATTCCTAATTTGCCTACATTTACCTTTAGTAATGGCTTCCAAACAAAATGCAGATGTCAGTGATGGTGTAAAGCGCAAACACCAGTATCGATGCAAGAAAAGGTAGAAATGTTGAGAAAACTCAACGATTTGTCACATTGGGAGTGATAGTGCTTCAAAATACTTTTTAAGACATTATTGTATTCTTTTCATTAATATACATGTATTTCTTTCATTTATATTAATAAATTGTGTCATTCATAATAAGGTGTTGCTTTTCACCATTTAATTCATATTCAATATATCTAATTTAAGTTTCTAACGGTCCTAATGCTTTCAAGATATGAGATGTGCTTAATTAGATGGTCAGAGGTGTATTATTCAATTATTATTACATTACCTCTTTTGGTCCGGCCAAATGGATAATTCAACACTCTTCTGGAACCAAATATTCTGGAAAACCGGTGGTATACCTGTAATAATCTTGGACGAGTTTCAAGGGTAATTTATCGAATAATGACTGCTCTTCATTTCAAGACTTTAGACAACACTTGCCAAATTGATAAATGAAATAACCTTGTTTGCATAAAAACGTTCGCACGAAATTATGCAATAGACCCCATACAATCCTCGGGGATTGCTGTTATAAAGAATTTGCCGTTATAAGGGAGGGATTTCAAAATACACAATGTAAATTTGCTTAAATACAGCAAGCACATTAATTAATTTTTCTTTTGCTATAATCACCGACAATAGTCTTGCGAGAATATAAAAACAAACGTGCCGTTAGAACGGGTGTGTAGTTAAATAGTGCCGGTATAACGAGTGCCGTTACAACGAGAGTTTACTGTGTCTACTAACACACATAGACAGACTACAAATAAATATACAGTTATGTGTCTATTTTTGCCTCTGTGCAAACACGGACTCATCCATATGTGAATAAAGATATGTGAGCTCCTATGGCAAATTACTCCCTTTAAAACCCATAAGAAACCCACTGACACAACCGGTGTCACATACAACTTAATTGATCTGGACAGTCTCTTATATAATATTATATGTTATCCTTGATTTTAACTCATGAAGTGTACTAAGTGACATCTACTGAACATCCTGGTGCAGTCATGTGACTGTGTCAGTTTGCCTACCCATAATGTTCCTTCCAAGTAGAAATGGATCTGGGTTCTTATGGGTTAAATGCTATGAAAGGCAAGGTGATAAGTTAAGACAACAGATACTGGCAGAAAATGTGTTACGATACAAGTGAAATACATACAAATAAGCAAAAGAGATAGGTAAACAGATATCCATCTAATTCTTAAATAAATCCAAGTCACAAACTAATTATAGAATGAATAAAGATGAGAAAAACAATGAATTAATAAAATAAGTGTAATGCATTCCAGTTTAATTCCTACAAATTGTTTCTACATAAATACCTACTAATTAAAACCTAGTTAAATTTCAGATTCAATGTCCCTAAATTCCGCAAAAGATAGATTCAAAATTTTCTGAACAAAAGTCACCTTTTTGTTTAGATTTTACTAATTTTTGCTTACAAAACAATTGCTTATGTATTTGTAGATTCTCTTAGGTTAAAAAGAATATGTGAGCTCCCTTTAAGTCTTACCGTTTTTTAATCGTCATCTTGGGGCCGGCATCTGCTTCACACGCCATTGGCATATCTGCTCTCCCCCAATCTAAACCAACAGAACCATTGACCTTTTAAAAACATATCCAGTGACCTTCAACTTTACCCTATGTCCCACATCGTATTCGGACCCCACCTACCCTTTTGGTAACCCTTAACGATATAAATATATTTCAAGCCGTACGGATAATTTGACTGCGAGCCACGAGGTGCCATTTTAGGTTCCTGGTGCTCAACCAAACATGAAACTGTTGGCAAAAGTCTGATCCTGTGCTTTGACCGAAAACCACAGACGTGGACGTAAATAGGTTTCTTTCGCACTAATACCCTTGGGAAAGGCATCCATCTCCCCCGTCATGGGCCAGATATACCAGGGTAAGGCACATAACCCCCCGTGTCTTATGACCTTGGGGAAGGCCTATGTCCAACAATAGACTTTAAAAGGCCTATCAAAAATAGGTTGAGGTAAGGAATAAACACTTAAAGGAGGTCCCTTCTGATTTATCTGTACCTTTCGTTCAAATTACGTAGAATCCCCCACTAACACATGTAGATATGATATATATTAAATGTAAAATAATAAGTCACACACTGACATACGATAGTAAGACAACAGTTTTATTGCGAACTGATTTTCTTTACAACCTGTTTGTTCCACTGGTAAACATCGAATGGCCACTCGTCTGCGGTCACGTGGTCATCAGAATTAGGGAGCGCCCCCTACATAAGGGCCGTAACTCTGTTCATAGAACATTTGTACTTAACATTAAAGGTTATAGGAAAGCCAATAACAATGAAAATGACTATATATTAACTACTTGATGTCGGTGAAAAGATTCACGGATATATTTGAATTTCTATGAGATGATTTTTTTTAATAGAAAATAAACTACTGAACCCATTTCAGTGGAAGAGTCATTGTTTCAATTGGTTGGTAGGAGATATTTTTATCAGCAAAATTGGTACCTTTAAGTTGAAGAGTCCATTGTTGCGGACATTCTTTTCGTGGGGATTAACTAGTACCATAATATTGTGTTGTGAACAAGGAAAAAAAATGATGCTGATGCTGATGCTGATGATGATGAATGAACAGGGTGCTTTTCTTGGTTCGCTGCCCACAACACTGGACTCTTCCAATCAGGAGTAAAAATGTTGCTGATAAATATGACTCCTACCCGCCATTTGAAACTATGGACTCTTCAACTGAAGCAAATTCACTATTTTTTTCTTAAATAAATAATTTCTTCACACACACACATATATATATATATATATATATATACACACACACACACACACATTATCAGTATATATATACACACACACACATTATCATTATATATATATAATGATAGAGTTTGATATATATATATATAATGATAGAGTTTGAAGTCCAGTGCAGCATACTGTGTACATGTGTCTATCTATGCCAAAACCACCGGCTTAGCAAATGGCATTTAGTAAAACAATGTTACTTATTCTTAAATGCTTATTTGGATATATTTCAAAACCTTTGAGCCTCTGAAGTAGCAAGATATTTCAGACACACCACACAATTTAGGTTTTGTTTTATTAGAGAGAAGAAGAAATCAAGAAGTTGGCATTCCTTCCAAGTTTTGCACGATGACATAAAGATAATTCAGGAATATTGTGTAGGATGTTAGTCTGAAACAACACCCTCGTAAGGATTATGAAACAAGTCAGTTTGCTCTGTTAATTCTAGATAACAATCTCTTTCAATTTTAAATAACAGGCTCACTTCTTCTTCTTCATGTATAATTTATAAAACAAACGATAAAAATATCCCGAGCTTGACCTCAAACCTGACCTTCATCGGGGTCGACGTAGGATGATTTGGGGGATCAGATTCTGAAAAGAAAAGTGCGTATTATATGCCACAAAATACGCTAAATACGAACCGATTCATTAACATGTAACTTTTGTATCACTCACTTAAGTACATTGATGTTCAAATGTTCGTTTAATCCCTGAAAAAGGGGCGAGAAAAACGGCTTAAAATAACGAAAAACGAAAAATAACGAAAAACTAGGAAAAATGAGATATTTTCTATAGTTTTGAGAAGAGTCATTAATATTCAAATAGTTCTTCGGACGATTGAACTCTTTCTTGTTATTTGTGTTGTAAACACGACGTTTCGGCCGATCCATTCTTTGGGAGGAAGTTCAGATTATTGACAGGGAACGATGTTGGAAGCAGAGAAAAATCAAAGAGGCCGCTCACATCAAAATGTCGACTAAATGCATTAGCCAGACAAGTGCGGATTTCAACTCGATGTGGCTTCCACTTCTCAACAAATCTAAACCAGAAAAAACAAAGACACAGAAACACCCAGGCCATGCGCTATAAAGGCTACCCCCTTTAAACATAACTTCTGTTTAACCCATCACACTCGGATTTTACACCTGAAGAAGGCCGAAGAATGGATCGGCCGAAACGTCGTGTTTACAACACAAATAACAAGAAGGAGTTCAATCGACCGAAGAACCATTTGAATAGGAAAAGGTAATTCTTTTTTTTCCCATTTAGTACGTATAGGAATACCCATCCTACGGATATACTAATGGGGTAGATTTCAAGAAATTCGATATGTAAACATTTTTAGGTGTCTTATTAGAAATAATGAGATTTGATTTTTTTTTTCATTGAGATATTGTGAGGTTCTAAAAGAGAAATTGAAATTCCCTTGACATGAAACTAAACAGAACGTACACTACATTTGTATCTCAAGTTTTAGCATAGTACCCGTCAAAAATGACGAGGTTACTTACGTATGGATCGGCACTTCTGCTTAGGATAAGAGTATATGTGTTCTCATTGAAAAAGGTTACACGCACAAACATATATATATATACTAGTTAATCCCTGCGAAAACAAATTCGCGGATATAAAGGTTCCCCCGCCATCCAAGAGTAGAGCGTTCCTATAAAAGCCGTTCGTAAGCCGAAATGTCGTAGAGCGAAGAAGCAATTACCATTAATTTATATGGGAAAAATCTTTGAGCTTCACCAGACCCCCAAAATGGTGAGGATGATATGTCAGGCTGAGTCATCGGAGGTCGTGGTAGTGGGAAGTACGGGAGACTGGGGTGTACAAGTGAGAGGAAGACGGTATGCGCTGCCTCTATAATGGCTCGCTGCAAAACAAAAGCTGAACGCTATTTGCGCTTTTCGCCTTTTTTCGAAAAAATGGTGCAAATGGTGACGTAAAGCAAACTTTCGAAAAGTGGGGACTACCTGTATTTGAA
>VCCN01002209.1:1712128-1723402 GCA_006491835.1 Architeuthis dux | reverse complement strand
TATATATATATATATAAAATAATGATGATCATATAATAAATACAGCTTTGGAGTAATGGCACCAACGATTCGAGTCGCCTTATTACTGCCAAAGCGGATATATATCTATTTGTTTGTTTGACCGTGCCTCTTCTCCGCGAAAACTAAAAGGAAAATAAAGATAATATTCTGCATATATACTGAGAAGAGGTCAACTACCCACATAGGCTATGTAAGTTTGACCTCGGAGGTCATTTTTCAGCCAATCTCTGGTTCTATACATAGGAAAGACATGATTTTTATATTTTCGCCTTTAACTCTTCTTACGAATGACACATACTTTTAATTTAATTTTTACCGATTCTAGCGTTTCTTTTGTCTATATAACACTATTATTTTTAATAGTACTAGTAATAAAAAAAACCGCACGCATAGACAGTTTCGGCATTTTTCTATTAATATTTCAAGGAACTAACCGCATACTTCGAGGATTTACTTCCCTTAGACGCTACGTTATACCGAAGTTTACGTTCAAACGCGGGTGGATCGTGGAGCCCAAAGTATTTTACTAGCTCAACAATAGCTAGATATAGCTAAAGATTACCTGCATTTAGCTCCACATTAGGTAGATCTAGCACCTAAATATATACATTGGTCGTGGCAAGTTTAGAACGCGGCGTTCGTTTTTTGCTACCCTATTTCACGTTATGATGGGGGAGGCCTTTATTGCACCTGGTTAGTTAAAATAAGCCATCCCACCAACACACACCTACACTAAATTAACACCTGAAAATATTTCTTTCTTTTTGATCAAGACTGACTAAATTCTGGAGATAGCTAAGGTATTATGGATCTTATGCAATAACTTTCTCTCCTTCTCTATCTTTATAACGCAATCTAGACTTATTCCAACCTTAAACCATATTGGCACAGGAAACGCCAGGTATCCCTGCTAGTATACATCGTCATCATCATCATCAACCGTTATAAGTCCACTGCTGGACAAAGGCCTTTCCCATATCCTTCCATGACGACCTCGATTGTGCTAACATCTACCAAGTCTTACCGGCAATTACTTTCATCTCATCCCCCATCTTGTCCCATGGACACCAACCGGTTAGTATTTTGCCCCATCTATTGTCATCTCTTCTTGCTAAGTAGCCAGCCCATCTCCATTTTCGCTGCTTAATTATTTGTATAATATCCTTCACACTAGTCCTCCCGCTGATCCATGTTGATTTTGTTCTATCAAGCATTGCTCTTTCCATGGCTCTCTGTGCTATTCTAAGTTGGTTTTCAACTCGTTTTGTTAATTTCATGGCTGGTATTGTATACTATACGCATTATATATATATATATATATATATATATGAAGAAATAGAGACAGATATATGTACTAAGTAGGTATCGCAGATTTCATGAATACTGGAATGTACTCACTGCTGAGGGAATATGAAGATTGTGTTACATGAATCTTCCGATTGGCGTAAGCTTGCTTTCCTTGAAAATCAACGTTTGAAATTCCAACTTGTGCTGAAATACTGCCCACTGACATCTGAGGCAAATCTGCGCATATCTTAGTCACCAAGTAGCTCCTAAATAGATAGCGATTTATTAGATGAAGTATTACAAATTAATATTAATAATAACTTTCAACACATCAAGGAAAACAGAAATAGCTAGTTAATGTAGCGACAAGGACTAAAATAAATGTTAACTTAAAGCGGATTAGAGGTATTGACGGAAATAACTGATGAGAAAGTTTTAGGAAAACTGCTAATATCGGGTTAAAAGAAAACAAGAAAACAAAAAGAAACCCATGAAAAGCATCAAGCAGACAAACGTTGAGCATATTTGTAATCAGGAACGAGGCTCATTATAAACGCCCCAAAACGAGGCTAGCATGCAATATATCCAACCACTCATACTGTTTACCCCTATATCCAAATATTGTAGATTGTGGGACGTATTCCAGGTGTTTTTTTTCACTTTCATCATCATCACCCACTTTCTATGTAACCAGAATAACGTCAGTGACGTCACTGACGTCGGCAGGTGCGTTGCTGGGGCTGCAGCGACGGTGGTAGAAGCGTCGATGACGGTGGGAGCAATAGCAGTTTCCAACAACTGAGATTCATGCCAAAACTTTTCTCCTGGACTTTATCCAAAGATTTATCTTGCCACAGTGGATCGTTCCTGACATATAGGGAGTCTACCTGTGTATACATAATAAAGTATCAGTGTACACCAGTAACAGCTCGATTGTAGAAAGAATATGTCGTTTTTGCGTGGGGTAGAAATAAGAATGAAAATACTTTCTTTTCTGTACAATGAACAATAATTTACCAGAAGCGATAATTAATGGAAGAAGACCCTTTCTTTCATGAAATAATGAGTGCTAATTACATACAAATCATCCAAAACATGTACGAAAATAGCACTGAAATAATTAGACTACATAAAGAATCAAACAAGATAAAGATGGCTAAAAGAGTGAGACTGGGGGATACAATATCATCTAAAAGTCATTAAAATACAACAAACAACTTTGTTTGGCCTTTGTAGATTATGAGTAGAACATACGACAGTCTTCAACTCAATGCGAGAACAAGGTGTTAACGAGAATATTTAAAAAATCATTCAGAACATATACGAAAATAGCACTGCAATAATTAGACTACATAAAGATACAAACAAGATAAAGATAGCTAAAGGAGTGAGACAGGGGGATACAATACCTAAAAGCCATTAGAATACAACAAACAACTTTCTTTGGCCTTTGTAGATTATGAGAAAGTATTTGGCTCAGTAGAACATGCGACAGTCTTCAACTCAATGCGTGAACAAGGTGTTAACGAGAATTACAAAAAATCATTCAGAACATATACGAAAATAGCACTACAATAATTAGACTACATAAAGATTCAAACAAGATAAAGATGGCTAAAAGAGTGAGACAGGGAAATACAATATCACCTAAAAGTCATTAAAATACAAACTATTTTGTTTGGCCTTTGTAGATTATGAGAAAGCATTTGACTCGGTAGAACATACGACAGTCTTCAACTCAATGCGAGAACAAGGTATTAATGAGAATTACAAAAAATCATTCAGAACATCTGTGCGATTCTAAGTTGGTTCTCAGTTCGTTTTGTTAATTTCAATTTTTCGCATCCGTAAGTTATATTCATTCATTGTATACATTTTGTTTTACAGTGTATACGAGAAAGAAAAGTACCTCAACACTTATGTCTAGGAATAGTGATCCTACTCCACAAGAAAGGGGGTAATTGTGACCTCGGCAACTACCGCCCTATTACACTATTACCTAACATATATAAACTATTCACAAAAATACTCACAGACTAACAGGCACTCTAGGTGAAAATCAACCACGCGAACAGACAGGCTTCAGAAGTGGCAATGCAACAATCGACCATCTACATACAATAAATCAGCTAATCGAAAAGTCATTAGAATACAACAAACAACTTTGTAGATTATGAGAAAGCATTTCACTCAGTAGAACATACGACAGTCTTCAATTAAATGCGAGAACAAGGTGTTAACGAGAATTACAAAAAATCATTCAGAACATATACAAAAATAGCATTGCAATAATTATACTACATAAAGATACAAACAAGATAAAGATAGCTAAAGGAGTGAGACAGGGGGATACAATATCACCTAAACTATTTACAGCGAGCCTTGAAAGCGTCTTTCGAATACTTAAACCACTTGAGATTCGTCGATGACATTTCCATGACGTTAACATGTTAACCGATCTAAATAGAGAAAGTAAAAAAGTAGGTTTAAAGATGAACAGAACAAAGACAAAGGTAATGTTCAACGATAAAGTCCCCCAAAAAGGCCATAAAGCTAGAGGGAGAGGCGCTAGAAGTGGTTGATGAATACATCTACCTAGGACAGGTAATAAAGTTAGAGAAAGACCATGACAGCGAAATAAAACGACGAGTAATGATAGGTTGGAAAACATTCGGTATGAATAGAGACATTTTGAAGAGAACCATGCCAACGGTTGCATAATACCAGCCATGACCTACGGATGCGAAACATGGAAATTAACAAAACGAGCTGAAAACCAACTTAGAATAGCACAGAGAGCCATGGAAAGAGCAATGCTAGGGATAACTCTAAGAGATAGAAAAAAATCAACATGGATCAGAGGAAGGACTAGAGCGAAGGATATTATATAAATAATTAAGCAGCAAAAATGGAGATGGGCTGGTCACCTAGCAAGACGAAATGATAATAGATGGGGGGGGGAGACTAACCGACTGGTGCCCATGGGACAGTAAACGCAGTAGAAAAAGACCAGATACAAGAGAGATGAGATAGAAAAGTTTGACAATCTAGGTCGTCATGGAAGGAGATGCGAAAGGCCTTTGTCCAGCAATGGACCTATAACTGCTGCTGATGATTTATTTTTCAGTACTGATAAATGAGTTCTTGTTAGACGAGTTGCTTAAATCGTTGTATGTGGTTGGATCGGGCTAATTTCCTTGTCTTTGTTGTTTTGTTCTTTCACTATGTTAGGCTGAGTCGTTGGAGGTTTGGATGGTGGAAGGTACAGTAAACATGGATGTAGGAAAGAGAGAGAGAGAGTGAGGGGAAAGGAAGAGGGTGCGCGCTCCCTTTATAACGGCTTGCTGCAAACAAACGCTAATTTCGCTGTTTGCCTTTTTTCATAAAAGCAAAAAGGTGACGTAAAGTGATCTAAAAGCGGGGGATACCTGTACAGGTTCATATTTCTCTTTTCAGAACATGAAAGCTGTTCACTCTAAAAGTCGAAACATTTTTTAAGTCCACAGAAATATATATTTTTTATTTCTTCATTCTCTTTTTGTAACTTTTTCTTTAACTCAGAATGATATACTCTAACATAATATTATTGGGTCTGGTTCATCTTCCCGAATTTCACTTTCCCGAACTCGGTTTTCCCGGACGTTGATTGGCTGACCTTTCATTTATTGTAAATCTGGTATTTACTTACCAGAGCCGTCGGAACGGAATTGATATGGTGGGGTTGGCTGCGAGCGAAGCGGGGAAATGTTTTTTAGAGCACACCCTTTAGATCGCTGGAAAATACACCTATTGTCAAAAGTGCACTATTTAATTGATGTGATGATATTCAGATATCTAATTGATGAAGATAATTATGAACACAAGTCTGCTATGGGAATCTTTGAAAATAGAGCTTCAAAATCTGTCAGAAATCAATGTATTTTTCAAGTTATCCACAGACTTTTTCTTTTATTAATCATATTGACTGAAAAATTATAACTGAGATTTTTATATTCATTTACAGCAATTTTTTCTAATTTTACTTTCTCCGTGCAATTCACTCGAGCAAAGACACTTCGATTCAAAAATTAGCGATTCAAAAATTAGAAAGGAATTAACCGTTAAATGCAAAAATTGCTCTCTTCTTTAAATTGTTCTTCTGTGACCTATGCTTGCGTGCCTTTATGCGCTACATTTATTTTCTTACACAAATCTCTGTTCGTAAATTGTCCAAAGATCTGCTTTCTACTATCTACTCTTTCAACAAATTCGTTTGCAATGTCAATCAAGCTTATATTGTCAACTCATTCTTTCTGTACATGAAGCCTTCTTCTAGTTGTTGTCGTAGATATCAAGTATGATTTTACTCGTTTAATGACGGAGAAAGATCTCTCACCGATAGTATTGGTTGCTGGCAATACACGGAGGTTCTTTGCAACTTTAATCACTTCCGGCGTTGCAACTTTTCTTTAATAGTCACGTCTCTGAAACATCTTGACATAATTCACTATCTAGATCTTGTTAATTCAAATTTAAAAACTTCTGCGGTTGAAAGCAAAAGAAGCAGCTGTGCTCAAGCCTATATTTGTCAATATCATCATTATAGTTGGAGCAGACCTCTCTTAACTCGTTTTCCCATGGCTGATTACTGTTTGCTTTCAGGAATATCTCCTGTAGAAAAACGTATTTTCGAAGATCTGGCTGGTCAAATCTCTCTTTTATACAATTTATTTTCTGTATCGAGTGCATGAAAGCAATAATGTTGGAGTTGACGGGGAGTGGTGGGTTTCTGCATTGTCGTCATCAAGCCTCCTTTTGCGAAGTAGTGTTGCATCATCAACATTGAGCTCGCTTTTCTTTTCAATACTCGCTCCCAGAACAGATCATAAGCACCATCGTTACGATCTTTTGATAGTGTCTTAATGGCATCTTGAGCAATAGCTTCTCTATGACACTCTGCCGCTTCATGTTTATGGATTCCTTTGTCTTTTGCCAATGCTTTTTTCCAATTCTGGAAACCTTTCTCAGTAAAAGCAACTTCGCCTTTTGTCGACGAAATCATGTCGTGTTGAAGTGTTTTAATACAGGTAAAGCAGAATGCTGAGTCAGAATCTGCGTCATAGTTGAATTTGTCAAACCATGATGATTGGAAGGACATTTTGAAATTTTGTTTTTCAAGTGTCAGGGCAGGGAATTTAAAATTCCGCGGCTGGTTCGGTTCTGTCAATAACATATGGACACTTGGATTTTTTTATACAACGCTGGTTGTTTGTTCAGACGTAGAAGTTGATAGGGTTAGTACTTCTGTTTCTGTTCTCCTCTCGCTAACGACTCCTTATTCATGCTTTTCTTCATCTCTACTTTCTGGAGGCTCACTTCTTTTGTTGTAAACCATTTCGTTATCTTTGCCTGTGTTGGAGTCGATCGATCGGACGTTCTTTTAGACATTGCGGTCGTTGAATTGAAAATCCACAGAATACAGTATAAAAAAATCAAGTACATCTATGACTGAAATATTTAAGGTTCCGTCAAAAGCAAGCGCAAAAACAAATCTACCTTTGAATCGAGTGAACTGGAACAAGCGGAAGGAATGCTTTATATTTATGTGAATGAATTATATAGGTTTCACTTAAAGTGTTGGTAATCAATTAACAAACAGAACTATCGATAATGAAGTGTTGTAAATTTTGATTTGCAAGTAGAGGAAGTTACTCATCTTCATCATCTCCATTCACGCTGTTTAATGTTTCCTGCCCCATTCAAGTACCCATTTCTATTCAAATAAGACGCGATTATGAAGATAGACCTTTCCTGAGTCTCTTTGTGAGAATGAAACCAAGGTAGACAAGTCCCAACGAAATCGACATTACTCTAGTAAAAAAAAATCGTGTATTTCCAAAACAACCATGCGCGTTGGGAATCAAAGATAATTAGAGGTCAAGGTTTTTTTTCCTTTGTTTTATCAAATTGAAATCGAGACAAATCTATTATATACCTATGTACTAGCAAAAAATAATTGAATTGGTTTATTTACTCTTTCTGTAATCTTAAAGCTATATTTTTGCAGCATTTTTCGAAAAGGAACACACAGTAGCAAATTATTGGGGTGGGGGCCTGCTTACGATAAGATTTAGTATTTACAATATATATCGAGTATGAGATTTATGAAGAGAGAAAAAATGATTTTATGTACTATCGTATGTGTTTGTACGTGATTTATGGGGGGAAAGGATTTATTGTTGTTGTTTGAGTATTTACAATAAAATGAAGTTTACTTTCATTTTATTTCACATATTTGGATTAACATTTGGATTTAAATAAATTCAGTAATCAAGGAATACATAACGAAAGTTTTATCAAATTTATAAAAATCACCAAATGAAGATGTGCACAATTAGGGATATGGACAATTTTAGAGAGGAATAAATAAAGTTTTATTAAATTTATAAAATCAGAAATCACAAATTTATTGAGATCGATATATGTAATTCAGTAGAGGTATGAAGAAAATACTGAATTTATTTTAAATTATTTTTTTATATAAAAAATAACAACGGCACTTCTCACATACGAAGGACCCGTCTAAAAAGAATAGAAAAAAAAACAACATTTTTCGCAAGTAATCTTTTGTGCTTTCAATCTATAAGAACTTCCTTTCATCAGGGAATTTGTCAGTTTGAAAAAAAATCTAATTTTCCAAGGTTTTAGAGGGATTTCTATTTTATTTTAAAAGGTTGAAATTCTTAAAAGATTTAAATTTAAAAAAGAATTAATCTTCCTTTTTCGAACGAGGTTTTTAAAATAAAACATTCACAATTGTTTGTGCTTTCATTAAGGTTTTTTTTTTTTACATATTCATATATAAGCTTCAGTCGAACCACGATATAGAAAGAATAAAAAATATAACTTTAAAAAATATCGGAATAAATCGATAAGAATGCTGAAAAATCTGTATTTCACAGATCAAAAATTCTGAATTATAATTAATTGAATAAAACTAAAGATTTGCACAAAAAAGTTATTTTACCGAATTTTCTTGTTTTTTTAATATAAAGTAAGAGTTCCATTCCAGCAGTTCTTGGATATTATTCTAAAAACGGTAAACATAATTAGTATCTCTAAGGATATATCTGTAAAATGTGTAAAAATGAACTAAAGCATGTTTATATAAAATAGATGAATCATCAGATTAATAAAAAGGTGGGTTAGGAATCATATGAGAACAAATTCTTCTTCTCCGAAATTTGGAAAGGAAAATCTTTTTTTTTCAAAATTCGTCCTTTAATAAATAAGTAACGAACATTTTATTAAAATCGAATAATATGCTGATTTTTCACGTGTCGATTTCACGTTGAAATTTTCGTCCATTCTGTTCATACTTAACATTTAAAATAGATGCTTTTTTTTTTCTCCATAAATTGTAACCATTAAGGATACCCCCATCGCACTAATTTTAGGGAAAAAAAGTTAACCGGTGTTTTCTGAAAATAATAAAGTATGGAAAAAAAAGGGCGGTTCAGTGACTCAAATTGTCTTCCAGCGAATGAAGGGTCGGGAATGTGAATAGTCGGTGAAGTGAAAAGTCAGCCAATCAACGTCCTGGAAAACAGAGTTCGGGAAAGTGAAATTCGGGTAGATGGACCAGACCCAATATTATTATACAATGTTTTTACTAGACTTCAAATGAATACTTTTATTTCACCAAACAAGGTAAAAAAAAAGGAAGACCGGTTGTGATGATTACAGCAGATACAACATTCACAGGTCAATATCTCAAGTATGCCTGGTGAATTTTGTCCGATAGAAAATTCAAGACATCCCCAAACGTTAAACACGTCACATAACTGATTGATCTGTAGGTAATATACACCCCCGGGCAAAAGAATGTGCCAAGCTTTTTTATCAAATCTTTTGCAATTACTCTTATATCTAACAATCTTAGATGAAATATTCGTCATGTTATACAGCAGTACATGCAGTGCTTGTGCGCAGAGTACGTTTTAGTATGGGATGGCTTTCCCCTTGTTTTTGTTCAGAAAACTGAGCCGTTTGGTTAAGCTGTCCGATAGTTGTTTATAATGTGCTGCTTCAATGTTATTCCATTCATCTGACTGCTTCCCACAGCTGGTCAGTGTTTCCAAATTTGCTACCAACCAGTTTGGCCTTAATATGCGCACACATGTCCTCTCTTATATGATGGAAAGTGCTTGACTCATTTCTTTTGCCCAGGGGGGTATAATAATAGAATTACGTCTAATGAGGTTAGTTGCACAATTTGGAAATTTGTTGTTCTTCCTATTAAACCGATATTATTGGTTGGCCAAAGATTTCGTTCTGTTTTTGTTGTTAGTTAAAATTAAATGCTCCTAATGCTATCTAACTTTATTGAAAATGATTGTTTTTGATTGTATTGTATTATAACACCAGCGCGCATTTGTTTTAAATGTCAAAATTCGCGTAGTTTTGTTTATTAATTCTAACATTGAAGATGGAAGAAAATAAGCAACACTTTTGACATATTAGATAGATAGATAGATATGTGATGTAGTTATTTCGTTTTAGTACAATGCAATACAAAAACGTGAATATTGTATAACGCCACACTATTGAGAGAGAAGGGTCTATCTGTTTAAAAAGTGAGAATTTGATATACCTAAATCATTATTATTATAATAACTCGTTACTGTTGTAAACACTAAGCAAGTCAAATATATATATATATATATAGAGAGAGAGAGAGATAGTGGAACTTACATCGAGAGTTACCGTCTATCATTTTGAGAAGAGTCATAATTATTCCAAAAGTTGATTAGACTGTTGAACTTAAAATTCCAAGTTTGGTCCATTATAAATTCCATCCACCCAACACTCTCATTATAATTCCAAGAGTTGTTCGGACTACTGAAATCATTCTTTGTGTTGCGTTTGTTTTGCCACAGCGTCCCATTCTTCAATCTTCTTCGGGTTTATAATTCGTAAGGGAAGTGAGAGGTCTTTTTTCCCCAGAAATATATAGCCAAGAGAAAAAAGAAATTTCTATCTCTTTCTTTACGGATTATTCATCTGAAGGAGGCTGGAAAATGGATCGGCCGAAACATTGTGGTAAAACAAACGCAACACAAAGAATATGTTCAATAGACCGAACCACTCTTGGAATTATGATGAGTGTGTTGGATGGCTGGAATTGGTAATGAACCAAACTTTGAATATTAAGTTTTAGGAAACCCTGCACTATCTGGTAGAAAACAGCGTCCGTATTTTATTTCTTTTTTCGTTTTCTTTCTTTTTGAGTTTCATGCCTGTTGGCTAATGTAGGTTTAATTGAAGATGGCGGACCGTCTTAAAGGTTCATTATTGCAAATGCAGATCTGCATCGGCTGTAGTTTTCCTTAATTCAATAACCGCACGAGAAAATGCAAGGAAATCTAATACATTTACTTATCCTGCTGGTATAGTACTAAGTTAATTGCTTCAGAGTTGTGTGTGAGGATGCCAAGATCTAGAATGTTCCAAACAGAAATTGGGCCACAGATGTAACAACGTCTACAACGTCTACCGTCTTCAGTCATAGCTTTAGGAATTGTTTTAAGTACTTTGAGAACATTTGCGTTCTTAGTTCAAATATGTTATACTAGTTAATTCCCGTGAATAAAAAAAAGAAATCACGGATATAATTTGAATTTCTATGAGATTTAAAAAAATTAAACCAAAAACAACAAAAGAAATCCTAAATTCGTTTCAATAGAAGAGTTCATCATTTCAAATGGTAGGTAGATATATTTCTATCAGAAAAATGCTTACCTTTAAGTGGATCAGTCCATTGTTACGTACACAGAAAGAAAAAAAATCAAGCTGTTCATTCTATAAGTATATCATTTTCGATCTCTCACTGTCTGTCTCTCTGCTCTTACACGCAAATAAACATGTACAAATGTAAACATTCGTATACATACACACACACACACAAATGTAAATATTCGTATATAT
>VCCN01002209.1:1690461-1701781 GCA_006491835.1 Architeuthis dux | reverse complement strand
GCAAGGTGCTCTTCAATATGTCTCTATTCATACCAAATGTTTCCCAGCCGATAGTTATGCGTCGTTTGATTTCGCTTTCATGGTCTTTTTCTAACTTATCTGACCTAGGTAAACGTATTCGTCAACCTCTTCTAAAGCCTCACCCTCTATTCTTATGGTCCTTTTGGGGACTTCCTCGTTGAACATTACTTTTGTCTGTGTTCTGTTCATCTTTAACCCTACTTTTTTACTCTCCCTATTTAGATGGACTATTCTTGAATAACCACTTCTGAAGCCTGTCTGTTCGCGTGGTTGATCTTCACCTAGAGTGCCTGTTAGTCTGAGTATTTTTGTGAATAGTTTATATATGTTAGGTAATAGTGTAATAGGGCGGTAGTTGCCAAGGTCACGATTACCCCCTTTCTTGTGGAGTAGGATCACTATTCCTAGACAAAAGCTTTGAGGTACTTTTCTTTCCCGTATGCACTTTAAAACATAAAGTATACAATGAATGCATATAACTTACGGATGAGAAAAATTGAAATTAATAAAACGAACTGAGAACCAACTTAGAATCGCACAGAGAGCTATGTAAAGAGCAATGCTAGTGATAAGTCTAAGAGACAGAAAAAAATCAATATGGATCGGAGGGAGGACAGGAGTGAAGTATATCATATAAATAATTGAGCAGTAAAAATGGAGATGATCTGGACACTTAGCTAGAAGAAATGACAACAGCTGGAGCAAAAGGTTAACCGTTTGGTGTCCATGGGACAGTACACGCAGTAGAAGACCAGACACAAGATGGAGAGATGAGATAGGATGGTTTGCCTGTAAGACATGGCAGAGGTCAGCGCAATCGCGGTTGTCATGGAAGAAGTGTATGTGTGCGTATATGTGTACTTTCAAATTGTGAGTTTGATTCTCACTAGGTACGCCACACTTCCCAGTATGAGCGAAGAGTGTGGAAAACTCCTCATTGGGACACATTTCCCTGTGCACTCAGCAGCTGAGTACACTCTAAGCTGTGCGATTATGGTAGAGATATCCCTTCGGTGGACTTGCATCTTGTCAATGGGGTGGTCCTACAAACGTGTAGCAATAGATTGCAAAGATCACTAAACTGACGCATGCAACAGAGACCGGGTCTTCGTTACCGGGCTCCATACTCCATTGGGAGTTGTCTCTTAAGAGACGGGAAGCTTTACCTACCCCACACTTCTGGGCTTTACCTGCCGTTCAAAATAAGCTTAGTAAATACCTATACATTTGAGTGCAGGTCGTTCTACATCAGACAAGAACAGGTGACATTTACTTATCTTTTACTTTCATCACTGACCCTTTCCTATCACTTCAGGTTATTCACTTCGAATTACGTAATTCTAGGAAGTTTGCTCTCCCCTCTAGACAACTGCTGTTCCACTTTACTAACGATGAGAAGAAAACTTCTAGAGGAGAGGGACGGGGGCCAGATATCTTGTTACGAGGACGTCAGAGCAAACATTCGAAGCCAACATATTATGAGAGACTTTTGTTGGGGCTTTTTGTTTTTGTTTTGCTATACAGGATTATATTTCTGTTGCATTTCCCGATATTCTTTCTAGTGCCGTCTGACGTCTGTTGCCATTATGTTTTTGGTATTTACCTACGCATACCAGAAGGTTACCGTTTACTGTCGAGTGCACGTCATCACCTTAGGGAGTCTAAGCACCCTCTCGAAATATCTGCGACTAATAATGAAAACAATAATATCTTTCTCAATAAAAAAGAGGATATGTACGAGCAGATATAAAATTTAAAGAGAAAGGAACTATGATCGAATTCGATAATATATATGTACAGGATCAGAGAGCCATGGAAAGAGCAATGCTAGTTCGAAAGTTCGCTTTACGCCACTTTTTAAATTTTACAAAAAAAAAATGAAAAGCGAAAATAGCGTTCAGTGTTTGTGTCGCTGATAGCCGTTATAGAAGCAGCGCGCTTCTCTTCCTATATCTCCTACACCCCAGTCTTCTGTACCTCCTGCCATTATAAGCGAATGACAAGGAGGACCGCACAGCTATAAAAAAAGACATAAAAAGAAACGACTGATCTTTGCCAAAACGTACCTGGACAAACCATAATCTTTCGGGGCAAATGTTCTGTGGACAGACGAAACCAACATAAAGCTTTTTTGGCAATGTACACCACCACAATGTTTGTTTAATGAAGACTAATACTTATAAATGAAAAGAATAGCCTACTCAAAGTTAAGCACGGAGGAGGGTCCATAATGTGGGGCTGTTTTGCTGCCTCTGGTACTGGAGACTTTGACCATATCGAAGCAATAATGCCATTAAAGGATATCAAGCGATTTTAGAGTAAAATGTGCCACCCAGCGTAAGAAACGTGAGTTTGGTTCGAAGATCATGGCTTCTCACACATCCAAAAGCACGCAAGAACAGTTGAAAGGGAGAAATGGGTGTTTTAAACCATAAGAACCAAGACCCATTTCTACTTGAAGGAACATTATGCGGGATTCTGGGTAGTGACTGCACCAATATGTTCATTAGATGTCACTTAGTACACTTCATGAGTTAAAATCAAGGATAAAATATAATATTATATAAGAGGCTGTGCAGATCAATTAGATTGTATGCGAAACACCGGTGTCTTAGTGGGTTCTTATGGGTTAAACTGGCCTGCAATGAATCCTGAAGTCAATTCCATTGAAAATACTTGGAGAGAGAGTGGAAATCTGCCATTGGGGAAAGGAGTCCTGCAAACATTCAAGAGTTTGAACCAATTGCAAAGGAAGGGTGGGAGAAACTAGCAGCCAACAGATACAAGAAGCTTATAGATGGCTACAAGAAACATTTGGGAGGCAGTCATCATTGCTAAAGGGTGTGCAACGAAATATTAAGGAAGGGTGCCGTTATTAATGCCCAGGTCATTTATTCTATTTCTTCTTCGAAATTACTACAAGTTGAAACAAAATGCTTTTATTTTTGTCAAATTACTTTGGACATCCTATTAAAATATTCTGACGACACAAATTTGGTACATTTCCATTTATTTCTGAAGTTAATGTATAGGTAATAAAAAGAATTCAAGGATGCCAATATTCGTGACCAGAACTGTAGATGGGGAGTATCTTACATAAGCCCAATGGTTAGAGGAATGGACATTTTGTTATTGTTTTAAAACAAATGTTACCCCTCCTCAATTTTCTTATCAATCTGGTCTCAATGGAGAGGCGTAAGATAACTCTGGTCTTCAGTCTAATGCTCAATCGATCGGTTATATCAGTTAATGCATCGAAGCAAGAGAACGCATCTGATTGCCAAAGGCAGAAGTGCCCAGGCGGATCATTAAGACTTAAATACTGACTGTGAAGTCATTCAGTAGGAAGAAGGTCGGTGGATGGTAATGAATTTGATATGAAACGGATGCGATGGTTGGAGGGGTCAGCACATTCTCTCTCTCTCTCTCTCTCTCTCTCTCTCTCTCTCTCCTCCTCAAAGTGAAGGTCGGAGTCGGAGCTGGATACACGTGTGCAAACTCAATTGCTAAATCTCGGCATGTGGATTTTCTTATTGATGGCAGGACGGAAAGAGGATAACAAGTCAGAAAAAGGAACCAATCGTCGTCCCCACATAACGTAAAACTTTGCACAGCCCAGTAAAAGCAAGGTAGGAAAAAATGCAAAGTAGATGCTTTTTCCTGTTCAAGTCTTAATTCCCCCAATGCCAAAGCAAGGATTGACTTGATTATGGTTCTTGATTGGTAGATTCCACTTTGTGATTAATGTTCTTATATTTATACATCGGGGTTCATGTAGAGAGCCTTCCCGTGGTGATCCCTGTTTTTCCTTCTAGGAGGAGACCAATCTCTGCACCACGCTAAATAAGGCAACCTATAGGGCCGTAGGGTGGTGAAAGAATAAACCGAAGACCAAAATGCCAAAGTTGAATTTTGTTAGATTTTATGCCGAAGGCAAGTCAAATGCTTAGTCTGAAATGCTGGGTAACCTTCAAGCCAAACTATAGTCCAAGAAACCATGAACATCTCAATATTGAACTATTAAGGATATCAGCGCATCAGTGAGATATTACTTTGGTCTACAACTCCCCCCGTTGAACCCTTTGACTGGTCTGGCTGCGTTATTAGAGCAACAAGATATGATGATGATTTTAAAATCTTGGATATTTCTTTTCTTGGGGAATAAGACGATTAAGAGAACTGGCGCACGTGCTAGGCTCTGATAACCTACTCGGTTGGCTTAGCATAGCATCGAACGCCATATGGGAGTCCTTCATCAGGAGAAAAAAAAAACATACATTAGTTTTAAGGCTCAAAGATTCCACCTCTGATTATTCTAGTGGATATAAGCGTTGTTTAAGTGTATGCAGTTTACCTGGTGGTCGTGAGGTAAGTCTCTGAGTCAGATAATCCATATGCTCTGGTTCAGTGGAACGAGCCGAGGCAGCATCACAAAGATGAATCAACTAAGAAGAATCGACTAATACGAGATATCTCCTAGCATGGACAGCAGAATGAGAACAGACTACCCCCGTGGATTGAATAAGGGGTTCAGTTCGAAATTTCAATAACGTTACCGAATATGACAGGCACCTGAGGAAGGCGTGAGGGTACAACAGCCGAAAAGTTGTGATTATAACAACCAAGGTAATGACACCAGTTTGAATAAACCAATGTCTAATAACTGTGATATTTCTAACTGAACGCAGGGACGAACTGTTTCTCTAATAGTGCATAACATTCGATTTTCTTTATCCATCATTAGAATCTTTCAGATTTAAAGAGTATCTACTCTAATAATGAACAGTGTGATTTTCTTGGTTCGCCGGTCGTAACACTGGACTATTCCACTGGGTGGGATGTGGGTTTAGAGTTTTACTGAAAGATACTTCATGCTCACTGTTTCAAACTACGCTCTATTCCCGGTAAACGAATTCAGTATTTATTTCTATAAATAAAACATCTCAATCAAAAAGTAGATCATATGAAAGAAATAAAAGAAACAGATCATGACAGACGTCATATAGCAATGATCATCAAGTTAATTTTACTGGCCGTTGTTAATGGGTCCGATCCCTCTCGAATCACCCGGTATAGGTGGATTCATACCAACTTACTATACTTATATAATGAACAGATTGATTTTTTTTATTTGCCTTTCGTAACAATTGACTCTCACACTCAGGGGCAAAAGCTTTGCTGATAAAAGTATCTCCTACCCACCTTTTGAAAATATGGACTCTTCAACTGAAACAAATTTACTATTATTTTTCCTTAGAAAATAGTTTCATAGAAATTCAAATATATCGGTGATTTTTTTCACGGGTATTAACTAGTAGTAATATATTCAACAGCATAGCTTGACCTCAGAAGTTCATATTCGTACATGTCAATGTAACGCATCAATGTTAAACATGATCCAGTGAAGGCAAATAACGTGATTGTTTTGAACATAAATACGTATAAAAGAGCGACCAGCTAGCCACATCAGACAGGGGGCAATATCAGCCGAAATGTGAGCGTCATATTTCACTTGGGTCCTGCCTCCCACCCATGTGGTCGGGGATGGTCAGACGATTCGACTGAAGAAGAAACCATATCCCTCGTTCAACCTCTATGACGACGTTCACCGGCCTATGAAGAAAATGAAGTATTTTATTACATTGGCGTTGTAGGATAAATACTTTATTGCATTGGTATGTTTCGTAGCTTTTAACGTAAATTATTACAGTATACAAATACTGTGACTGTGGTGGCTAGAAGTACACTAGATTTGCCCTAAGCCTAGATGCTTACTCAAAATGCAAAACTTATCTGATAGATATATAGACAGATAGATATATGGATAGATCGATGGGAATCAGCTCATTATTATCGGTGTGATCGAAAACGCAGACCCCACAGTATTATTATTTCTTTTTAGAATTTACGAAAAACAACGCCATCACATAACGGACAGACATTTGGTGTATTATAGTGGCCAGTCACATGTAGATGTTCCACAGTTGGACTGTTGAATATAACATTTCTGTACGGATTTATGGTTACGGGTTTCTTTACGGATTTTTACATCAATAAAAGTTAAGAACCTTTTCACAATTGCAAAGTAAATCTGAATATTTAGCGTGAGTTTCTGCAGGGTTTAGAAACCTTGTAAAATTTTCATGCGTATTAGATAAAAAGTTTTGGAATTTTCAAAAACTAATATGTTAAAACATGCTTCGGGGTCCCATTGGTAACCACAGAAAATTTGGTGGCCGTAACTCTAGCCATCCTTGTGTTATTCGATGGCAGACAGATGCTCAGCGTACCTTTGATGAATTATAGTAAGATGTGTGATATTTTCATGAAATACATATCAATGTATATATTCTGCCTTTGAATTCACCACCGCCTACAAACAAAAGGTTTCTTGGCCGGAGGATGTCGGCATATTACATAAAATCTAAGCAAGTATCTTAATTTATGAGTTAAAAGTACCAAATATCTATCTATTTATCTTTCAATCATTGTTTGTTGAATTGCTTTTCATTGGATCTTTTAATTTCTAAGTTTTCATAACAATATTGTAAATATAGATTTATATTATTTCATAATAATATTAATAATACAATAATCGGGAGGGGATGAATAAACAGCCAGACATCGGAAACTAATTTGATCATTTCTAGAATGTGATAGCAAGCTGGGACTCTCCATAGAAAAACAATTATAGGTACCTATAATTTATTTTTGTTTTATTATATTTCTGATTGTCACAATAATACATGTTTTTATACCTCAATAAATTTATGATTGAATAAGGTTACTAAATTTTTTTTTTTTAAAAGAACTTATCTTCTGAGGCTGTTATCAGAATCATAACTTATTGTAAAGAGATCCTGCGTGTTCTGAGTTTGAGGAGAATACCAAAGCTAATAAAATAAATCATTTCAGATTAGTAAAGGCCAAATGTATATGATCACCCCTGTGTGCGAAATGTATTGACTATTCCTTTCTCTTCATGGGTAGAGACATTAACCCTTATAGCACTGCCAGGGCGATATATTGGACTTGATAACGGAGCCAAAGACATTACACGGGCGATATATCGGCCTAAAAAGGCCAGCCGGACCAGCTTAAAAACTGAAGAAACCTTTGGTTACAGTTTTGTTTGATGGTTGTGTTTTATGCTATATGGTCAAAAGGGCCATAGCGCTAAAAGGGTTAAAATTGACTTTCATTTTTTCATACAATATTTCAAGGTAATAAAAAAATCGTTTTCCTGTCTTGGGTTAGATCATCATCATCATCATCAGCAGCAGCAGCAGCCGTTATAAGTCCACTGCTGGACAAAGGCCTTTCCCATCTCCTTCCATGACGACCTATCTTGTGCTAACCTCTTCCACGGCAAACTTTTCTATCTCATCCCTCCATCTTGTGTCTGGTCTTTTCCTACTTCGTTTACTGTCCCATGGGCACCAATCGGTTAGTCTTTTCCCCCCATCTATTGTAATCTCTTCTTGCTAGGTGACCAACCCATCTCCATTTTTGCTGCTTAATTAGTTGTATAATATCCTTCACTCTAGTCCTCTCTCTGATCCATGTTGATCTTTTTCTATCTCTTAGAGTTATCCCTAGCATTGCTCTTGCCATAGCTCTCTGCGCTGTTCTGAGTTGGTTTTCAGCTCGTTTGGTTAATTTTCATGTTTCGCATCCATAAGTCATGGCTGGTATTATGCAGCAGTTGTAAACTTTACGCTTTAGGCACATTGGCAAGGTGCTCTTCAGAATGTCTCTATTCATGCCAAATGCTTTCCAGCCTATCGTTATACGTCGTTTTATTACGCAGTCATGGTCTTTCTCTAGCTTTATAACCTTCCCTAGGTAGATATATTCATCGACCTCTTCTAGAGTCTCTCCTTCTATCTTTAGGGCCTTTTGGGGGACTTTATCGTTGAACATTACCTTTCGGACCATTTATCCGGCTTCCAGAAAACTAGAATAACCAGAAAACCGGAATTACCAGAAAACCGACTATTTTTTAAACTGGCTAGTTTTTAACCTGGCAGGCTTCGTAGTAATTCACCGCTTGGCCGCTTTTTACTTTAATTTTCGTGACGTGGTTGGATTTTCTTCAGATGAAGATTACAGCTATACGTACCTCAAAAGATACGCACAATTTACTTTTTGCATAAAACCTGAGAGAGAAAATTCTTTTTCAAAATGTTATTGTATGAAATTCCTACCTAGTAAAATTTCTTCCCAGGGGGTTTAGTTGTTATAATACAAGAAATCATACTTTTAGTAATAGTATTTTTGTACAAAGGTTTTTTGTTTTTTTTCCAATACATACCTCAAAAGATACATGGACATATTCAACCATAATTTCAAAGCTATTACTCCTAGAGCCCTAATTTTCTTGTTGCTTTCCATTGCACTAAATTGTCTCGCTGACACTAAATAAAAAGCAAAGCTTTATATCCACTGCACTACAAAACTAGAACCACATGTACCTCAAAACAGGCATAGAGCAATTAAGGTGTTTTTTAGATACCCCATGAACTGATGAAAAACATTGAATTACTATGAATTATTGGGTTCTGTGCAGATTTTCTGTTTAAAGTAACAAGGATAAGATATTTACCTCTTATGAAATACTAAACTTGAAAACTTGAATCCGTGTTCACAAATTTGAGGAGCTTTTCCCCCACCCCAGTTGCATCAGAATATGAAGAAATGCAATTGTCAGCAGTTTTCCAGAAAGAGATACACCTTATGAATAAGAAACAATAATCAGTTTGGGATTTAATATTATTTTTCAAAAAATATAGAACAATAAGTGTCTTTGTATCTTTTGAGGTACCGTGTGTTTTAGGTACATATACCTGTAGTGGTTGTTTTATTATATTTCTGATTGTCAAAATAATACATGTTTTTATACCTCAATAAATTTATGATTGAATACGGTTACTAACTGTACTAACTGTAGTTAATATTGATTAAACAGACCGTGCTTTTGAAATGGATTAATTCGTATATTTTATAAACAGTTACGTTCTTTACTTTTCTTTCTTTACTATTCATTGTATATTTTATATTCAATATTTTATGAATTTTAAGTGGTTTAATAAAGATCAAACAGACCCTGCTTTAGAAGTGTATTAATTTGTAATTGTTAAATACAATTTCGTTCTCTACTTTTCAATTTCTGTTATATATTTTAAGTATATATTAAGCCTTGGTCCAGAAATCCGTAAAATCCAGAAATTCGGAGTCACCTCTGGTCTCAATCTTGCCGGATAAATGGTTCGATACTTTACCTTCTTCCAAGCTGAGTCATTGCCTAGAAGGTTGCATCGTGTAAGGAATGTCTATGAATGCAGACCTCAAAAGTGACAGAACCGACGCCCGCTTCTTGTCCTATGAGTCTGTTAGACTCTACCAGAACTCTTCTGGGGATGGTATCTAACGCCGGCATTTAGAAACAATGAGACTATACCTACAGGAATCTTGTAATCGCCGTAAACGGATCCAATGCCGTCTGTAGGTTTAGTCGAGCTTCTTCCTCTCGTCATACCTTACATGCCATTGCAGTGGTCGTCACACGGAAGCCATGTATGAGTCATATACCACCAGTCGAAACAGTCAGCGCAATACTGTACTATACAATGTCGTTTTCTGACGTTATGATTTACTGTTGCTATTGCCGATAATGATGATGATGATGATGATGATGATAGAGCTACAGTTCAAGCAGCTCTTAAAATATCTTTGTTGATTAACGCAAGGCGAAAAGTTTCGGCTTGGATTACAAAGCCTTAAAATACTTCAAAGGTAGAACCTAATGGCGGAGATTGGAAAGAAAGAAAGAAAGGTGGGAAGAAAAAAGAAAGAAGGAAGAGAAGAATTAAGATGTAATAGCAGAAAGAAAGAAAGGGAGGGAGGAAGAAGGGAAGAGAATAAATACGGAAGGATGTAAAAGCAGAAAGAAAAGAAAAAAAAGAAAAATAAGGAAAGATGTAATAGCAGAAGAAAGGAAGGAAAGAATTAAAGAAAGATGTAATATAAAAAAGAAAGAAAGAAAGGAATTAAGGAAAGATGTAACAGAAGAAATAAAGAAAGAAAGAAATAGAGAAGAAAGGAAGAGAGAAATTATGGGAAGATCTAATATAAGAAAGAAAGAAAGGTTGAAGAGGAAAAAGTAGAGAAAGAAGCGAAAAGAAGCCTGTTCGGCGTTTGAAGAGTTCCCCGAACCAAAAACTGTTTTCTCTGCTGCTTACAAGATGCAGTTTTCAAGACGATAGAAAAACATTGCATCGGTAGTTTCGTTTGAAAACTACGCTGAATTGTATAATTTGATTACCGTCATCACCAGGATCATCATCGTCATAATTGTTCTCTCGTTACAGATTCAATCCGGCCTTCTGGATGAATTGAAAACTCCCCGAGAGAAAATACAGTAGACCCTCATTATTACGGCACCTTCGGGGGTTTAAGAGTGCCATTATAACGAATTTGCCGTTATAATGGGTGGATTTTATATAAAGCGTATTAAAAATGAGAAACAAAAAGTACTGTCAAAAATGACTTTTTGTTACCCTTTCACGGTCTAATGCCCCTCGATACTTTAGGCGGCATTCATTTAAGGGTTTACTAATTTAAGTTTGTAAAATAATGCACTTAAATCTTCATGTGCTGTTTCTGCAAACTAATCTCCGACAATAGTCTTGCGAGAATATAAAAACAAACGTGCCGTTAGAACGCGTGTGTCATTAATAGTGCCGTTAGAACGAGAGTTTATTACAATTCTTTTCAAAATACTTGTGCAATGACCATTATTAGTACAATCTATGTTTTACTCGCTTCTTGTTCATTTGACAGAAAAATCCAGATCATTTTCAAAATTATTCTTTTCTGTCCCTCCGACTTGCAAGACCCCGAGCAATACCCCAGCATACTACTGATATCTTTAAATTCACAGACTTGTTGAGTTTACAGTTTTATTTAGCATAATACTCTTCTTGTTTCTTCTTCTATTCGATATCGATATTTACTAAGGTTAGCCTAGTGTAGCACAATGTCAAATAAAGGTGAAATGCGGATAGGAAGATTGTGCTGCACCAGTCTTTTTTTTGCATCCAGATTCACGGAACTCTTTGGAAATAGATTTTAAAACCTGCCCCAGTGAAATATCTAAAGCATAAAATCGTTTTCTTGGGAGAAAAATTGCTTCAACCACTTAAGGCAAATTTCCATTACAATAAGATGGTTTAGCTTTCTTATATTACAAAAACATATATATTATAGTCCGGGGGCCAGCAGGGGTTACCGTGCACCC
>VCCN01002209.1:1627532-1637916 GCA_006491835.1 Architeuthis dux | reverse complement strand
ACAAGACGGAACTACGTTCATAAAAACGTTGATTTTAAAATCAAAAAAAGTTTTTCTTGGTAAAAGATTTTAAGTTTTAGAATTTTAACATTTATGACGTCCAGAACACTGAAATTGAAAATAATTTTCATTTTCATAGTTTATAGTATAACTGTAGTAATTATTGTTATGCTTCTTCTCGAGTTCCATGTTCATTTATTCAAAGCGGTGTAGTGCTGTGGGAACGGCGCTCCTCTACTTTGTTTGGGAGAGAGAAACGGTGTTCCCTTTCTATATATAGTGGATTCCGCTTAATAGGACCACATCTGGACCAACGATTTTGGACCCAATAATCGGCTGGTCCGATTAACCGAACAAGGCGAATAGTTTTCTATGAAAAGATATTTATAGAAAACTCTTGTTTGAAGCAGTAACTGTTGCAAAGGAGGTAACTTAGTCAACCACAGCATAACACGGTATATTTTTGAGAGTACAGTTATTTCACATTTAACTTGATCACGAGCTGGAAATATTTTAAAGATAGTTGTTTTGAGAACTAAAAAATATTTCTTTAGTAATTCTATCAGATTTTATTAAAAAAAAATCTTAATTCGGTAGCACTGCCGGTTGGTCCAAATAAACGGCGCCTCGGTCATAATGAACGAAGCAAATTAGAAATGATTACATACGTTTGATTCGGTTCTCACACAACTGGTCCTATTGTGCGGCGGGTCCTAATAATCGTTGGTCCTATTAAGCGGAATCCACTGTACTACTAAAATTATCACTGTTTTTTTGTTTTTTTTGTACCCTCAAATTAGCCGAGACAGTGCATCGTAGCTATATTGAATCAAGGTAACCCCAAAATACGCCATCCACCCGAACCAACAAGCTGTATCGCTATGCTCACTAGAGCAGGCAGTCCTACGTTCCTCACTTCTTTCTTTTTTTTAGCACTACAACATTGTAAAACTAGAACTTTCGGAAAGTACGTAGTTATTCTGTGATCACTTGAGAAATGTCCGGATTATTGGGAGTTTTCCTATTTCCGAGAGCCACAAATTTAAGTTGTACTATATTTGAAAAACTTCAGATTTTTGTTATAATACAGGCATTTCCGGCCAGACAACAATCCCTAAATATATACTCACGGAAGTGCCGGTGGCCGTGCGGTTAGCAGCAATGAAAATGGAATCGGTGAGCCGAGTTCAAACTCCGACTGAAACAATCAGTGGTCACCGCACACTAATGCTCTTGGGAAAGGCATGGATACATTTCCTCTCCCCCACAGCTATAGGTAAAATAGTGGATGGTGAAGTGAGTGACGCCACTTTGGGTGCTTGTCGCCTCTAAGTCTATTTCACATATCGCAAGCCGAGACAGGAGCAACTTGTGAAGCCCATGCAGAGACGGCTGATACCGTAGCCTGCGTAAGGGCACCATCACCACAATAATAATAATAATAAATAATAATACAACAACACGCTGCCTTGTAAATATTTACTTTTGCCTCCACACTATGCCCTTAATATTAGTTTTGCTTGTATTATTGTATCAGTACTTAAATATAAAAGCAAACTGGGTCATTCCATATCAAATCAGATTCCCCTGAAGAAAATCGCAGGTGCTTCTATACCAAACTTATGGAGATATCCAAAATATTAGGTCTGTATCTCTAATAGTTTTTAAATTAGAAATCTTTGAAATTTTACTCAATTTTATGCATTTTGCCGAACAACGTCCGACATTCATAGCTCCTTTAATATGGCATGTACAGCTTTGAAACTAGGGCTGACGTTTTGTGTAGAATTCAAAAATACAGATTAGGTATATCTTATGTACTTTTCCTTCTACAAGGCTCTGAAAATGGACGGAAATCAAAAACGTAAAAAGACGACGCCCACTTTGAGAGCTTCTCATTCAAACAGTATGCTAGATAAAGTACTCATATTTTTTTCCTGTCATTTATAACATATTAGGTCATGGGTAAGTAGTAACCATATTTATTACTGTTATAGGAGTGTCAGAACGTGCTCGATTTTCGAATCTTCTCAAAATTGCCTATATGTATGAACGTATTACCTTAGTACAGGGTTTCTCAAGCTTTATTTCCTATCGCCTTCTTTTGGTTATCTTTTAAAGTGTCCCCCCCCAAGGATTCTTAATGAAACTAAAATGAAATTTTATTTACGTTATTTATTCGATTTGATCCTATATCTGGATCGATATTTATTAGGTCTCATGTCTCCTCGCAACCAAATATGATGTTGGAAAGTACAACAGAACTTTATCCAAACATGCGGTTTAAAACGGCTAGAGTTGTTTAGTTGTATTTAACATCCGCAATCCAGTCATTCTAGCTCTTTCAAATTTGAATTTGCATTCATCATTGCATTTTAGTTCAATTCTCTTACCGTCAAAATGATCCAGCATTATTGGCTCGACATAAAAACAATCTGAAAATAGGCTGTTCGGTTCTTTCAATAACAATAAACATTCTGCGTAATTTTTAAGAGCTTGATCGGAGAAAAATCCAATAATTTCTGTCAACTCAGGCATGCTGTTGAAGTACGTCTTCTGTAAACTGGTTCGAAAAATACCTTATTTTTCAGTAAAAGCTTTCCTAACACGTCTACAGTCAAGAAACGTATATAATTTGCTTAAGTGAAACTTCATTGAGCTTTCGAAAACAATCAAGCCAAAAAGTAAATGTCATATCTGTGGTTCTTTATTTCCTCTGCCATGTCTACCCCCACCCTTCACTTTCCAAGATCAGCAGCAGCAGCCGTTATAAGTCCACTGCTGGACAAAGGCCTTTCCCATGACGACCTATCTTATGCTAACCTCTTAACGGCAACCTTTTCTATCGCGTCCCTACCATCTTGAGTCTGGTCTTTTCCTACATCGTTTACTGTCCCATGGGCACCAATCGGTTATTCTCTTTCCCCATCTATTATCATGTCTTCTTGCTAGGTGGCCAGCCCATCCCCATTTTTGCTTCTTAATTAGTTGTATAATATCCTTCACTCTAGTCCTCTCTGATCCATGTTGATCTTTTTCTATCTCTTAGAGTTATTCCTAGCATTGCTCTTTCCATGTCTCTCTGTGCTATTCTGAGTTGGTTTTCAGCTCGTTTGGTTAATTTCCATGTTTTGCATCCATAAGTTATGGCTGGTATTATGCAGCCGTTGTATAATTTACGCTTTAGGCACATTGGCAAGGTGCTCTTCAGAATGTACAAATCTAGTGAGATAGTTTCCTTTTGAGAGCCATTGAACTTCAGTGTAGAACTTAATTTCTACACGGAAGTTCAATGGTTGCTGCTCGTCGTTAAAACTGCAAAACCTTCGAAAAAAATCAGCCATATTTGCTGTGAGATTAAATTTTATTAACTTTTTTAATAACTATTCCTAATGATTCATGATGAACTGGATTAATATTGCACTGTAAGAATCGAAGGATATATATTTTTAATTGACAATAAATCCCTTATAAATGTGAACTATAGATAGAACGCCATTAGTAGCGCAGGATACTAAGTTTTCAAAGAGTACTTGTTCTTTATCAAACCAAGATCGCAAAGCCTCAAAAACGTATGATCCAGTTATGTCGATTTCCAAAGATGTTATGAACAACATTTCTTCACACAGTTTGCAGTCTTCATATATAAAACGGATTTGGGCAATAAGAACTGTTCTACGATTAATCATTAACCTTTGATTCAATTTGAATTGAGAATGTTCTACTTTTTTATTGTTTTCAACTAGCTAGGTTTCTACATCAGATAACATTTCATCAACTCTTCTCCAAATTGAATCATTGCTCAACTCTATGCGCACTTCCAGTTTTCACAATGATTTGTGCAATTTCATAAGACGCAATCATTCCATTTGTTTGTGTACCTTTTCTAAAGAAGGAACAGTTTTTCGTTATACAAAATTCCTTTACAAATTAATGAAACTAACCGAATACGCGTCCTATGGGCGCGTTTTTCGGCTAGAAACAAATACAAATAAAATAAATAAATGAATCCTAGTGATTTGCAACTGTTACATTATTTGTAATAAATGATAAAATGGAACTATGAAATTCTTTATGTTGAAGAAAAGAGGCAAATAGAGAAATAAACGCATTCACCTAAACAAAACGACAATGAAACTATTGACGGTTTTACTCTGGAGAAACTTGTTGATATTCCTGTTCATCCCGATTAGCATTGATACTGTTAAGAAAAGTTATGTTTTTATTAACAATTAGTTGAAAGATTAATTTACCAAAAAATATTTACGGCCCTGTCGGCTGGAGCCTAGAATTCGCCGACTTCATCCTCTGCAGAGGGGTAATACCCCCCCCCAAAAAAAAACAAAAAAAACAGACGCCACCAAAGTCGCAAGACTAATTTTTTTTTAAATCCGTTTACCAAAGTCGCAAGACTAATTTAAAAAAAAAAAAAAAAAAAAAAAAAAAAAAAAAAAAAAAACAATCTTTCACCAAGGTCGCAAGACTAATTTTTTTAAATAACCGTTTACTAAAGTCACAAGACTCTAATTAAAAATATTTAAAAAACCGTTTACCAAAGTCGCAAGACACTATTTTGGGGCCTTTTACACTGATTTCGGGATTAAATGACCCATCAAGGGTTGATATGCCGCTAAACAAATCAATCAATCAAAAAATATTTAGTCGTAAAATTTGAAAGAAGGTAAAAAGACTGAAGATTTTTTTTACTCAAATGCAAATGAGTAAATAAAGGTACAGTACTCTATAATTAGCATTTAATAGTTAGCTTCATTGGAAAATCGTTTTTTTTAGGTGAGTGCGAACGGAGGTACCACAATATTAACAAACATTTTCTTGCATTCTTTAAGTTAGCGCCTTTCTAAGGTACCTTTATTCAATACCTTTGGCTGCAATGCGAGATGTATCTGATAAAGTGAGAACCTACACACATACGTAACGCAAATTTAGATAATGTACAAATGTCACAACGGAACGATGCAATACTTTATGTTGAAGAAAAGAGGCAAATAAAGAAATGAACACACTCGCCTAACAAAGAGGGACTATTGATGGTCCTAGTCTGTAGAAACCTGTTGATATCTCTGTTCTTCCCGATTAGGAAAAATTAGCAAAATGAGAGAAAAGTTCCGTAATTAACATGTTACCATTTGATAGGTGTATACCCAATTTGGCAATCTTGACCTTTCCCGTTTCCAAATGGCCACCGCTTTAGCTGCTGCTGATAGCGGAATCGACAGAATCGTCTGCTGCTGCTGATGGTAAATTTAAAATCAAATAAGCAGACGACAATTTCTACATTTTTCCACTTTATGAAGTGAAAATGGCTGAAGGACGTATACCTTTACCAGAAAAAAAAGAAATGCTGCACCTAAATGTGGTAGGCTTGCTGCTTCTACATCTATTGTCCCATTGCAAGTAACAAGGGATTCTTTTTTACCTGAACTGGAAATTACATTCAGGGAGTTGAAACACTAACCCTAAACCTACCAACCCTATCACCAACCCTAATCCTAACTCTTACGCTAAAAACACTAACCCTAACTTATCCTCTGCTCATTTGTATTTATCAAGTTTCTGCTTGAATAAAAAGAAAGTGAAAAAAAACACTAGTCTCTCAAACCACATGAAATTGTTCGATATCAGTAGATCATTAAAAAACACACCTGAAAATGCCGTTCTAGGGAATCTTCTCTTTCTTTGACTTTCAATTCGCCATCATCAGCAGCAGCCGGCTCGGTCGATTCCGCTATCAGCAGCTGCTAAAGCGAAACAGGAAAGGTATCACCCTTTCTTTTTTTGCACTTTCAACCAATAAGACCATCGTTTTTTAATTAATATATGTTCAGATAAAATTTCGTGTTTTGGAAAAATGATTTCTCAATGAAGTAAAGGAAAACAACCGAAATACTTCAAAGCCGTTTCGTACCACGGACGGAAAATAAGGGTCCAGTTCAGCATTACAGTTAGATTGTAAATAGAACTTCCACCCCCCATATTTCGTGTTTTGGAAAAATGATTTCTCAATGAAGTAAAGGAAAGTAACAGAAATACTTCAAAGACGTAGTTTCGTGCAAAGGACAGAAGTTAAGAGTCCAGTTCAGCATAAAAACACTGCCGAATAAAACTATGAAGACAAAATAACACCGATAAATAATCCGGGAATAAGAAACCCTAACCCCTGTACACTGTATTGGCTCTACAGTAGGGGCCATGTTTGCAATCCCCCCACCATTTGGGACAGAGTACAGCGTCGGGTATCATTGAATGCTGTTCAAAAGCAAGAAGAGCTTGCTAATCTTTTTGGTAGAAAAGTTGGATTATTTGAAAGAATTTCAGAGTGCAGCCGACACACTGTTGAATCCATGATGGCTATACGGGAATGGTTGTCACTACTTCCGGTAAGATGGCGGATGGTCAGTGCCACTTTATCATTATGATTACATTGTAATTGGACCCCTCATAAAAACTAAAAAAAAAAAAAAGTTTCTGAAAATTAACAACTTCCCGGTTCGAAGGTCTAGTGGATTGAAAGCACCTAAAATTGAAAATCTTAACCAGGATTTCTAATGATACTCAATACTGTGATCTTTTTCGTATGTCTCCACCAAAAGATAACATCCATAATTTTAAAATACAGAAGCCTAAAAAGATTCAATTGCATTTTCTTTTTCTTGCCGAAAAACACCAAGAGACTCAAAATGCTAGGTATTTTTAGTTAGATCACCCCCCCCGCGAAAACGAAGCCCTTACTCTAACTAACCCGGGTCTTTTTCGTTAGTACACAAGACCAACATTTTCCTAATCACTGGGAACTGATGTGCTAAGTTTATTTTGTTCGTACCCCAGGGTTAGGGGTTTTTTACGTTAGAAACCACCAAAAGCTAATGTTCATAATTTCTAAAAGCCTAAAATTATTTTTTTTTAAAGATTAAGTTGCTTTTTCATTTTCTCGCCGACAAGAAACTCAATTCCTGGTGTTAGTTTGAGGTCAAATTTTAACAGCAATTTGATCTTGGAAAATCAAACATGTCTACCTTTCTCCCTGTTAGTCTAGCATATCTTTTTAGTCGAGTTCCAGATCAGTCAAGTTATCAGATTTTTGTAGCTTTTCCCAAAGAAGCGGCTAATGCTATCACAAGTTTGAAAATTGAGGATTTCTTTGAGACTTTTGCAGATGAAGTAAGGGTATTACTTCTAGGTTAATTTCAAGTTTTGTGTTATTTTTTAAAAAATCTTTTGGTGTGAGTTAAGTTAAAAATTAGGTTAAATTTTTTTTTACAGTTTAAAAAAAAATCTTTCCAAGTTTATCTTTCGTATGGTATAACAACAGGTGACTGGAAAAAAAGTCACAGGAAAAATGTTTTAATAAAATAAGTAATATTTTCATTTATTTGATTTATAGTAATGAAATATTATTTTAATGGTTTGTATCATAAACATTCACTTCATTAAAATATTGCATATTTTATTAAAAACATTTTATTACTATGAAGTTAAAATGTTACTTATTTCATTCAAAAATGTTTTTCCCGTTACCCTTTCCCAGCCAGAAACCTGAGTTATGACTTTTTTCCTACAACCAAACAATTTAGGTTTAAATTATTTTACGAGGAAATATTTCAAAACGAAAAGAATTTGTTGATGAAATTCAGACTCCACAAAGTAAGAAAAAGAAAATAATCGAAAAAAAAAATTGTTTTTGACAGACTGGAAATATAAAAGAAAATATTTTTTTTTAAAATTAAATAAACTGCATACTTTTATGACGTTCAAGTATCTAAAAATAAAGGAAAAAATACTGACAACCATTTTTTAGACATTTCTTTTTACATTTCTCCCTGTAAAAAAAGCGTGTAAAATTCAATTGGTCTTTTCTCTTGATATAATCCGAAGTTAGTCGATAAAAATTCACACGATAAATCCTCGTCTAACTTAAAAAATAATTTAGGCAAATAAAAAGCAAAGGGAAGTTGTTTTACTTACCTTTCATCCTTTTTTCGTGAAAGTTATTAAAAAAACACACGATATTTTCAGATGCAATGGTAACGGCGTCTGCTTCGCGCAGTGCATGTCGGGAGTTTTGATTGATTGATTTTATTTTTCGGCCTTTCTTTTTCATTTAAAATTATTGAATCAAATACTGTTTGAACGAGAAGAAATTAAAAATATAACTTTACTTCCGTGACTTTTAAAGATCATCTTTTACTTTTAAGTACAGAAGCTTTGATCCTATGGACACGTCTCTCAAGCCCCCCCCCCACACCACACCTTAAAACTAAGAGATGATCTTTAAAAGTGACGTGAGTAATGTTATATTTTTAATTTCTTCTCATGTAAACAGTGTTTTTTTTTGCTTTGACAGACAGACGGGCGGGCAGACATTTGGTGAATTAAAGTAATAGTATAGGAGAGGAATTTTCAAAATCTAACTCGTTAAAAATTTGCTCCGAGCTCCCATTAGGGACGACAGAAGATTTGGTACCCATAGCTCTGGCCCTACTTGAGTTTTGCGATGACAGACAGACAGACATTTGGTGACTTATAGTAGATTTTTAGGTAAGTGTGGACACTGCAGGACACAAACGCAGGGACCAATTTAGCATGAATTTACATTGTAAAAAGAACCCCCCCCCCTAAAAAGATTTTGGAGGGGAATTTTAAAAAATTACTTGCTAAAAACCTGATCCGGGGTCCCATTAGTGACCACGGAAAATTTGGAGTCCATATCTATGACCATTCTTGAATTTATGCTATCACGGACGGACATTCGATGAATTATTGTAAGATATAAACAATGGGTTCTTCCGTTTTATCAGGGTGTTTTCTTTTGAAATGCTCTAAAGGTCTTGATGGATTCATAGGTTGATTTGAAAATGGTAATATAAGACACATAGGCTGTCTTCGTTCAAATGGGCTTTCAACAAAGCCATAAGACAAATACTCCTCCAGATAATGTGTACACTTCTTTTCATCAGACATGGTTAATGATAGGAGGGATATGAAAATATAATAAACAAGTAATGCTTTGGTTATTTTCTATAGTTTTGGGAAGGGTCATTAATATTCAAATGGTTCTTTGGACGATTGAACTCCTTCTCCAAGGTCTTCTAAGTAAAGTTGCCCCTACTTGTGACTCCAAACTGGTGAACAACTGTGTTTACATCATCCCCTATATATGTGGTATTGTCTTGATGAACACAAGAAAGCCATAATCAGGGGGTAGATAGATAAATCAGCTATAGCCGACCACATCTGGAGAGAGAAGGCGACCATCTTCCTCTATGGGAGGATGTCCAAATTATTCCTTTTGCATTTGTTTGTATACCTTTTCTAAATAAAGAAGGAAGCGTTTTTCGTTGATCAAAATTCTTTTTCGAATTATTGAAATAATCAATTGAGTTCGTCCATTTTATCAAGATGTTTTCTTTTTGAAAGCTCTAAAAGTCTTGATGGCTCCATAGTTTCATCGGAAAATGTGCTGTTACAGACACATAGGCTGTTTTCGTTCAAATGGGCTTTCAACAAAGCCATAAGACAAATATTCCTGCAGATAATGTCTACACTTCTTCTTTTTAGCAGCCGTGATTAATGATGGGAGGGATATGAAAATATAATAAACAAGTAATGCTTCTCTTTTATCGTTGGCCATTCAATCCTTATCACACAACCAACAGCATTGTCGCAACATAAACACCATTGAAATATTTCATAATGAATTGTTTACAGGAGATAACTGTCATTCTGGACGACCTACACGTGCTTAATTAAATAACACGGTTACAGAAACTGAAATCTTATAGTAATAAAAATGTGCCTTTAGTGGCTGAAGAATTTTTCTCCCTGAAAATTGCGTTTTACCGGTCCTATGCGAAAGATATTTCACTGGGGCAGGTTTTAAACTATATTTCCAAAGAGTTCCATGAATCTCGAAGCAAAAGATTTTTGGGTTGGCAAAAATAACATTCATAATTTTAAAATACTAGAAAGGTCATTTAATACATATTTTACGTAGCGACAGTGACCTACTTTCGGGTGCAGTGTGATTATTTACTCCATAGGCTCTGCTACTGCAGATAATAATCAGCTGGCAAAATGTACTATTTACAATAGCATGAAATTAAAAGTATGGAAGCCTATTAGTGATATAAGGCCCAATGTATGCTTTCCGCGGGAACTAGCTGGAAACCCGCGCGGTAGGGCGTGTTTACAGCTAGTTAATAATTAAAACAAATTTCTAAGAAATACATATTTCATAATTAAACAAGTGGGAGTAGCTTCCCTCATTCCTTGACTTTGCTGACACAACACTATTTTTTAAAATCCATTTGTATGTGATAATATATCACACCCGCCTCAGCTCAGTTTTCGCCACCTTGGGGGCGAT
>VCCN01002209.1:1617319-1627432 GCA_006491835.1 Architeuthis dux | reverse complement strand
ATATATATATAGAAAGATAATATTGGATGTATGACACACTTCATATATTCTCGTAGACCTTAGTTATGATGGGAAGAGAGCTCAATACAAAAGTAGAGCAAATATTGGTGAGAATCAATTTTAATGGTTCATTACAAGCGGTACTGCTGGTTTCACAGAAAGATCATCACATAATGATCTTTATGTGAAACCAGCATAATGATCTTTATGTGAAACTAGCAGTACCGCTTGTAATGAACCATTAAAATATACAAATCTGTAAAAAAATTCATACATCATCATCAGCGGCAGCTATTTCTGGCCTCCTGCTGGACAAAGACCTTTTCCAACTCCTCCAATGACGATTGTATAGTCCTGTTAGTTTTGGGGAAGATAGTGGCTAATTAAGTTTACCCGTTGACATTATTTTCTGGTGAGCTGGTTTTGAATTCAGAGTTGTCCTTCTCCTAGACTGGTTGCCCCCCAAAGCTAGAGAACCCAGTCTATCTAGCTATGTTTACCATTAATCTGGGGATGGGTGTGGATTCATGCCTTTTCAAAGTGCATTAGTGTGAAATGAACGTAAACAGTCTCGGCCAGATTTGGATCTCCCCGATTCCATTGTCCGCGCCGTTCACGTTACGCCACTTGCACCTCCTCATAAATTCATATACGATATGCTTGCTTGTGTTATGATTTATGTATCCGGACACCTGTGGCGGAAATGTAAGTGACCTCGATCACCTTAGGAGATGGGTATATTGCATCAGGTTGTAAACAGGAAATGGGGACCGGTGATTGACACCGCATAGGCGTTAGAGAAACTATAAAAGCGGACCCGAACGGCGTATCCCGGGGGAGCGGACAGAAATCTCGCACTCAAAGAAGACGCAGACATCAGCAGAGCCGTTAAGGCCCGAGACCGCTGTCCCTGCTAGGGAACACCCTGGCGGTTCTCCTTGTCTTCTCTCTCCCACTCTTCACTCTCCGGCCGACAAAGATGTATGTTGTGTAATAAAAATATGTCCAGATATTTTTACAAGCAAGTCTTCGAGTTTCCTTTATAGTGAAGTCCAGGACACACGAGTATCCAACACTTGTACATAATTAGAAGTATAGGCGCTTGTAATTTCATGTGTGTGCGTGTAGTCTGTACGTGTGTGTGATTGTGTGAGTGTTTTTGTTTAGAAACAAGCCTGAAAATCAGACCATAGATGAGCTAATTCTTTTCTTGTGTGAAGATCTAGCAAGGGCAGTGTTGCCAACTTTATTTTCAAGTTTACATCTAAAATTGCGACTTATTGTATTACTATAAATCAAATAAAAATAAAATCATCTAAATAGCAATTTCTGACATCTAGACGCAACCAAAAACATCTAGATTTAGATGACAAACACGTAATATGAGCAAGGGGCGTAACTAACATTTCGGTATGTCAGTTAGTTGTTTAGAAACAAGCCTGAAAGTCAGACCATAGATGCGTTAGTTCTTTTCTTGGGTTGAAGATCTAGCAAGGGCAGTGTTGCCAACTTTATTTTCAAATTTACATCTAAAATTGAGTCAAAAACATCTTAAAACATCTAGATTCTCCAGATATATACGTTTATCTAGTCCTTTCTTTGTGGTTGTTTTCTTTTGTACGTTGCTTTGTTTTTCTTCTTTTTTTTGCGCAAGGGCGTGATTTGGATCTCGGCTCGAGTCTGCTCAGGCCGCTATACTGTCGGATCACTGCTCTGACTGGGTCAACAGAACCCCATAGTCAGTGCACATCTGCTCAATGTAGGAGTGACCAGGGTCTGTACTTAAAGTTGCGGACAGACGTACTGTCATGAGGATCTGCGCCTACAGTTGCAGACAGCCGCACTATCATGAAAATCTGTGATCAAAGTTACAGGCAGCCGTTCTGTCCCGATTCTCCTTCAAAGGGTCGGTAGAACTCTATAGCCAGCTCAGGCTTCTACCAACTACGGGATGTTCACATTCTGTCTAACCACAGTTCAGCCTTACTGTCGGAACATTCCCGCAAGGGGTGGCAGACCCCCATAGCTAGCTCAAGCATCTGTCAGGAGAAGGACACTCCTGTCAAACCTACGACCTATGGGCTCTACTCCTATCCGCGCCACTCCGGTGGTCCATAGGAAGCAAACCCTTGGTTTAAAGGGTGACGTCAACCCGTAGCAAGTCCCACTTCACCTTAAAAACTACATTGCTCAGGCTGGAGGGTTACTCCGCACATAGGTCTCGCCGTCTATGGTCCAAATGCTGTGGAAAACCATCCCCAAAATCTTCGTTCGCGAAGCCAAGCCATTCAAAGCTGAATAGGCAAATAAGAAGAAAACTTCTTTGTTATCTTAAGGTTAAAAATCAGTCAAAGATGATAATTATTATTCGCTTTTATGTTTTCTTTACTCACTCAGAATGACACGGAATTCGGTGGCAAATGGGTTAGTTTATTATGTCGGGGCCTTTAAAGCAATGCCCCCCCCCACACACACACACACCTTTTTTTGCCTATCCACGCCCCTACCCATTTAGAGCATATATTTCATCAGTGCCCACCCCCCACTGTAAAGTCGGTCAAAAATGATACTTTGAAAATAAAATGTGTATTCTTTGCTCCTTGCCCCCTTCACCACCCCTTGCCTTCCAACGCCCCCTTACCACCACCACTTGCCTTCCAACGCCCCCTTTACACCACCTTGCCTTCCAAAGCCCCCGTTACACCCCTTGCCTTCCAGTACCCTTACCACCCGCTTACCTTCAAACGCCCCTTACCATCCCTTTGACTTTCAACGCCCCCCTACCGCACCCCTTTGATTCTTCCAGCGCCCCCAAGGGGGCAATCAGATGCTTCCACGGACGAACGAGAAAGAATAACAATTATTTTGTTTATTGTAGGTAATAACCGAGAAAAGGATCATTGGTCAAAGACGAAGATGGAATACGAGACTTCATCACGAACGGTGTAAGTTGAGAAATGTTGCCTTTTTTGTTTGTCACTGATTCATCTCCCTTTCCTGTCATCGTACTGGCGGGCCACCGATTCTTTTCCACATTAAGAAACAAGCCTGAAACTCAGACCATAGAAGCGCTAGTTATTTTCTTGAGTGAAGATCTAGACAGGACAGTGTTGCCAACTTTATTTTCAAATTGACATCTAAAATTGAGACAAAAACATCTGAGAACTTCTAGATTCTCCAGATATCTAAAACATAGGAAATATATTATATAGTATTAATAAATTATATGTGACTTTAATCTTCAACATTTATTTTATTCAAATATTACTTAATTTATTACAAATATTACTTATTTAATTACTATAAATCAAATCAAATATTACTTATTTTATAAATCAACCTTTATTATTATTGGATGAAGTATTGTGTTACAATACTTCATCTAGGTCTCATTTGTAAAACAACATAGATATGGCGTAGAGTCGGTTGTAGGGAGTGAGTTCATAAGTATAAATCAGCTTCTGCTAATCCATGAAGCCTTCGTGGCCGATTGGAAAGCAGCTAGGCATAAACTAGTCTCCCTCTGACAATGTGGTGTGAGTTTGATTCTCACTGAAGGCTTATTATTTATTTCCGATTGCGCTGTTATTCGCTGCCATAGAAACAGTGTAAAAAGTTGTATGAAAACAACTAAAATTGGGATGAAGGTAAAATTTAATAAAATAAGTGGTATTACTTATGTTATTAAAAACATCTAAATAGCACATTCTGACATCTAGACGCAACCAAAAACATCTAGATTTAGAAGAAAAACACGTAAACTGGCAACGTGAGCAAGGGACGTAACTAACATTTCGGTGTGTCAGTCACGGACGGCAATCGATGCTAGCGCATCTAAAAAAAACTGATTATAAAAATGATAGTGTACCTGTGTCGTCAAAAATGACAACAATTTCATCTTTTATTGTTGTTTTTCTTTTTAAATTCTGCCCGTACAGGCCGTTAACTACTTTGATGTATGATCCCCTTGTCCCAATGTATATAATGTGACTGACATACTTAATGCTTGAAATTTCAAAACCGTGTCATCAGTGTACCATTGGCCTATTGGTAAATCATCAGGCTGCTAAAGTCCCCGCTTGAGTTCAAATTGTGGCAGTTTCACTTCATTTTATATATCGGTTTCCTTCAGCGTGACAGAAAACAAATAAATGAAAACACATCATAATTACTATATGTTTTGGTTTTTATTTTGTTTTTCTTAAAAATATTTGTAGGAAGGATTAAGTGTTCGAAGTGTTAACTTGCTCGGTTTTAACTTGCTATTACATTATGTCACTATATACTCATACACACACATGCACAGGCACAGATACAGATAGACAGGCAGACACACAGCGGCAACCAGAATTTGTTGCCATGGTGTTTTCGGTTGCTAACTCTGGTAACACACACACACACATCTATTTCAGAATTTCTGAAAAGAATACAATTATCAGAAAAAGTAAAAACTCAGGAAAAGGTACCGCCTTCAACTCCAATTATGATAATTATTCGATTGACATAGCTCTGAGCTGCACTGTGAATTTGTCTAGTAAGGCGGATAGACCCTGTTCACATATGATAACAACTAAGATGTCAGTTCCTCAGTATCTCAAATTCTAGCTATGATTTGCACTGAACACTTTTGTGTCGTTTATTAAATTAATTAAAGTAAAGCAAGCAAATTAAAAAAAATACGACAACCAAATTTAAAAATACGGCAACCAAATTAAAAACTACGTACACAAAATCTTGAAATACGGCAACCACATTTTAAAATACGGCAACCAAATTAAAAACCACGTCAACAAAATCTTGAAATAATGCGACCAAATTTAAAAATACGCCAACCAAATTAAAAACTACGGCAACCAAATTAAAAAATTCGACAATCAAATTCGATAATAATGATCTGATTGCTATGTATCTATCTATATAATACTAAAAGTCTGATTCTGTTTATCTGTATGTGACTTCTAAGTAGCAGAAATGGTGCTTTATAGCCAGAAGTATAGAATTAAGCCACCCCTAAAAAAAACAGTTTTGATCTCTTATTAGGGCCAAAGGTCACATGCAGGCCTTCGGCAGGAAGTAGCTGGAATTTTTTTAATAATAATAATAAATGAATAATAAATAATTCAATAATACGAAAATTTAATAATAGATAATTTAATAAATAATTCAATGAGTAATAATTTAATAATAATGAAAACAATAATTAAATAATAATTTGATAATAACACCGTGTAACGCAATTTTTGTTCCTGGGTAGTGAGTCTTATCTTCTGATTGCTTATGTATTAAAACATAGAAAATGTCTACCAATTTCGTTCAAACCTCGCTTTTGTGACCAGGACAGTGATATTCATATGTAGTTGTTTTTCTTACTTTATGTGATCAGAAAATGTGCAAATACGCCCGTTGTCCAATTAAAAATAAGTAGATTTCAAATTATCATTGTCCTGGTCGCAAAAGAAAAGTTTGAAGGGAATAATTGACATTTTCTATACTTTTTAGACATAATCAATCAGAAAATAACGCTTTTTACCTAGGAACAAATTGTTTTTTAAAAAGGTTGCACAGTGTAAAATAATGTAATAATAATAATAATATTAATTCAATAATAAATGTAATCTACTTATATAATGAACAGTGTGAATTTTCTATTTCGCTCTCTGCAACAATTAAAGATAACAATTTTAAATATCTCCTACCAACCGTTTGAAACAATGAACTCTTCCACTGAAACACCTTTAGTAGTTTCTTTTCTATAAAACAATCAAATATATCTGTGATTTTCTTCACTGAAATTTACTAGTAATGAATAATAATGGTTAAGATTCAGGTAAGGAAAAAAGCTGAAAACCATATTGAAAACCATATAGGTTATTTTCTTCTTTTTTTAAATAGAGTCTTGCGACTTTGGAGAAAGGTTATTATTTTTTTAAAATAGAGTCTTACGACTTTGATGAAAAAACAGGTGGCCCCTGTTTGGGAGGATCTTACCCCTCTGGATAGGGTGCATTTGGCGTATTCTAGGCCGTTTTTCCGAAGAAATCTTTTGTGTTTTCAATCAATAAGACCTTCATTTCTTTTGGAAAAGTGTCAGTTTTGAACAAAAGAACATTTTGTTTTTAGAGTTGGGTGGTTATATTTACGATGTAACAATAATGCTGAACTGGACATTTACTTTCCGTCCGTCCTACGACCGTCCGTCAGCTTTGAAACATTCCGGTTACTTCCGTTGTGAAAACAAATTCTTTTTCACGCGGCTTTTAGTGTCACCGTTATTAAAATGTTATAACGTAGAAGTTGGGGTTAAGATAATACCATATTTCTAAAAAAAAGAAAGTAAGTAACCGAAAAAAGGAACTGACCGAATTTTGTAACGAATTTTGTTTTACTTTATTGAGAAACCATTTTTCCAAAACATCAAAGTTTTTTCACAACAGAAATAACCGCTGTAGTAGCTTACAAAAAAGACCCTAACTCTGGGGGACTCAGAACACTTAACTTAAACTTAACATATCAGTTCCAACTGGTTATGAAAACTTTGGTCCTGTGTTCTAACGAAAAAGCCCCAGGTTAGGATTAGTTAGGTTAATGGTTTCGTTTTTGTGGTGGGTACTAAAAAGACCTAGCATTTTGGGTCTCTGGGCAGGCCCGTTGCCAAGGTACAGCGAGTAGGGGGCATCCATTAAGTGAGTAGAAGTGCCCAGTGTTGCTAAAATAGCGCTAAATTGTTTTAAATAGCAAAAAAAAAAGCTGAAAAAGATACTAAAAATGGTCAAAAACACGCCAAAAATTGGCCAAAATGTTTAAGCAAACATTTTTTGGCCATTTCTTGGCGTGTTTTTGGTCATTTTGGCCATTTCTTGGCGTGTTTTTGGTCATTTTGCTCTGCCAAAACAAAAAATGGCCAAGTATATGAAGAAAGAAGGTGAAGCAGTTTCAAGCGCATCACATTCCCAGGAGAGGCCAGCCCCCGTTGGCGACGGGCCTGAAATATACTCTACTGTTTAAATGAGAAGAAATTAAAAATATAACATTACTCACGTCACTTTTAAAGATCATCTCTTAGTTTTAGTGCAATGGGGGGGGGGTGCTTGAGAGACGTGTCCATAGGATCAAGGCTTCTGTACTTAAAAGTAAAAGATGATCTTTAAAAGTGACGGAAGTAATATTTTTAATTTCTTCTTGTTCAAACAGTATTTGATTCAATAATTTTAAATGAAAAAGAAAGGCCGAAAAATAAAATCAATCAATCAAAACTCCCGACATGCATCGCGCGAAGCAGACGCCGTCGCCATTGCACCTGAAAATATCGTATGTTTTTAAAAAATAACTTTCAGGAAAAAATGATAAAAGGTAAGTAAAACAACTTCCCTTTGCTTTTTATTTGTCTGGATTGTTTTTCAAGTGAGACGAGGATTTGTCGTGTGAATTTTTATCGACTAACTTCGGATTATATCAAGAGAAAAGACCAATTGAATTTAACACGCTTTTTTTTTTTTTACAGGAAGAAAGAGAAAAATGATGTACTTTTGTAATTTAAAGGAAAAATGTCTAAAATAAAAAGGCAATTCCTGCAATAACGTATCAGGACCCCGGCCATTTTAATTGGCAATTTTTGAATGGCTAAAAGTGGCTAGATCTTTTTTTAAATGGCCAAAATTGTGTAGATTTAAGATTTAAAATTACAGACAATTTGGAACAAATAGTTGACTGTTTACTTCCTATTTACATGAGTTCGTGTGGAGAAACACTATCAAAAATGACAAAGAAAACTTATTTTTTATGTTAATGTCAACTGTGTCTATTCTTTTTAGTGTTACAAATATGAAAAAAATATTTTATCTTTTATTGTTGTTAATTGCAATCCCAACCCTAAATTATATCCTTAGATTTAATAAAATACAGTTTCATTTTAAAACTGTTTCAAATGTTCAAGTGTTCTGCTTTCATTTGTTCCGTGATAGGTTAGCATCAGCAAAGAAAAACCTAGCCACTTTTAGCCAATCAAACTGGCCGGGACCTGATGGGTTATTGCAGGTATTGCAAAAAATGGTTATCAATATATTTTTTTCTTTATTTTTGCATACTTTGCTCTTAATAAAATCTTGCAGTTTGTTTAATTTTAAAAAAAATATGTTCACTTAGATTTTCAGTGGGCAAAACTTTATTTTTTAAGAATTCTTTTATTACTCAAAATTGTTTTTCTGTGGAGTCTGAATTTCATCATCAAATTCTTTAGAAATTTTTCGTTTTGAAATATTTCCTCGTATTCCTACAATATTCGTTGGGAAAATAATTTAAACCTAAATTGTTTGGTTGTAGGAAAAAGGTCATAACTCCGGTTTCTGGCTGGGAAAAAATAACGGGAAAAACATTTTTGAATGAAATAAGTAATATTTTAATTCATTCAATTCATAGTAATAAAATAATGTTTTTATTAAAATAAGTAATATTTAATGAAGTAGATGTGACGTTAAAAACTATTTAAAATTTATTTTAAATATAAAAAAAAATATTATTTTATTACTTTAAATTACGTGAATTTTATTAAAATATTAATTATTTTACCACTATAAATTTTTTTTTTTAAATGTTACTTTCTGGGTTTCTAGTTTGGAAAAAATTTATTTTAAAGTAATATTTTAATTAAATTTATAGTAATACAATAAGTAATATTATAATCTTTTAAAAGATCGGGGTGATTTGCAACTGTTATTTTATGTTTTGAGAGAGGATTCTATTTACAATGTAACTATAATGCTGAACAGGACATTTACTTTACATCCGTCGTACGAAACTACGACTTCGAGGTATATTCGGATATTTTCCTTTACTTTATTGATAAATCATTTTTCCAAATAGGACATTTGGATGGGGAGTTCTATTTACGATGTAACTATAATGCTGAAATGGTCGCTTACTCCCCGTCCACCGTACCAAAATATGGCTTTGAAGTATTTCGCCTACTTCCCTTTATTTCATTGAGAAATCATTTTTCCAAAACACGAAATTTTGGTGGAAGTTCATTTACGATTAACTATAATGCTGAACTGGACCCTTACTTTCTCTCTGTGGTATGAAACTACAGCTTTGAAGTATTCCATTTACATTTTGTTTGCTAGCCGAAAACCCGTCCTACGGCTAGTGACTATAATTCAACATTGGTTCTTACTAATAATTTTTACGTGTAAATAGCTGCTCCTAATCATTTTAATCTACTAATCATTGATAAGTGACAGTGTCAGAAGCAAACGTGTTTGGGGGTGTCAGGAAAAAATCCCACAAGGACAAATTAAAGCAGGCAAAGGTGTAGAGCGGCGTTTCCCAAACTTCCCAGCGGCATTAGTGCGAAGTGAACACTAATTGTCTCAGCTGGAGTTCGAACTCTGTTCGCCGATTCCATTCTCCGTACCGTTAACCACTCGCACTTCCAGAGAATCCATAGCAGAGGTAAATATCAAAAGAGGGATATTTTAGTAAGACTCCACTGCTATTTATCATAGACTTGATACCACGGAATCTAATCTTGAAGAATGTAAAGGAGTATACCAATTGCCAAACATAACATAACAGAACAAACCAACCACCCAATGTACATGGATGGCTTAAAATTGTTTGCGAAGAACAAAAAAGAACTGGAAACCTTGATTAAACAAGAAAAAAGAACAGACTCTGTTCAAAACCTTACAATGTAAGTTTATGCTAAATTAGTCCCGTAGATTGTGTCCGGCAGCGTTCGCGCTTTTTTTTTTAATTCGGACTTTTTAGTGATCACCGCCCAACAAAAGGCGAGAGAAGTAACTTATTCATTGATCACCACTTTTTACAATTTTTAATTTAATTGATTGATTTAATTAATTTAATTGATCACCCCAACACGGCATGCTGCCAAAAGACCTTGTTCACATGACGGTTTCTATTGAGTGTTTTCTCTGTCTTTCTCTCATTTGTTAGCATTTCCAAATTCTGTGGGTCAATATTAGCATGAAAGCCCCAAAATAGTGGTTACATTATAAGATTAACGTGTAAATAAATATCCATTGGGTTGTGATGTGCACATCATCTTGAAGGTCAATCATTTCCCGTAGTTCTCGAGAATTGCCATTTGGACATTGA
>VCCN01002209.1:1550364-1577412 GCA_006491835.1 Architeuthis dux | reverse complement strand
TATATATAGCTTTTGGGTGGATGCTATTTAACGTCCAGGTAATGAGTTGGTTTATCTCGGTATAGACACACTTGGCTTGAATTCAATCTTATGGGTGCGTATTTAGACATTGAGATGGTTCACAACAATCTCTCTGTCACCTGAAATCTGTCTGTTCGTGTACTTATAAAATCATTGGCTTTAGATAACTACATCGTGTCTGAGCTTCTCTTTATTATGAACAATGAACGCTTGTGTTTGATCGTTAAATCTATGCCAAAGAACCATGTATCTGTTTGGTGCTTTGAGACCTGGGATATTTCAAGACCGTAATGGTCCACAAGTAGACCACAACATAGGTGTGGTCAGGTGGGCCAGTTGGCTTGGGCCTACAATTTTGTAAAGGCAAATACTATACATTGTATTCACAGCTTCTCATTAGAGTACTGTACTCTATTGCATCCACTGCTTTATTAGAGTACTGTACTCTATTGTCTTATATACATTTTGAATAAAATTACTTGCCATTGCCCTTTTTTATAAATCCTTCTGGTCCTTTGATTCTGTTCTGTTACTTCTGAGTACATCATGTACACTACATGTACATGTATATACCCATACACAAATCATATGTATTTAGCACTGATTACCAAAACACTTAATAATAGGTCGATTTACAATGCAAATACGTGCCAAAATAGCCACATTTTTTGTGCCCTCCTTTCCGTTTAATTTTTGGTAAGCGATTCCGAAATAGTTAAAAATAACTCTAAAAATTAAAAAAATATCACTTTTTGAAAACAAATTAAATTAAACATTATTTGATTTCCACCTATCTATCTACCTATTTTATTAGTTCTTTTTTTTTGGCAGCAATTTATCCCACCCGTTCGGGCGGGTGTTCACCTAATTGGAGTAAAGCACAAAGATAAGACAAGGCTGATAACTCAAGTCTTCTTTAGAGATCTTTTCTTACAAGAAAGTAATCTAACGATCAAATAGTATTGGGCTGGGAGGGTATGAATATTTCTGAGATTAGATTATTCATACGAACACGCACATATACTTAGACTCGAACACAGATATATCTAGATGTATAAAAGCACATAGATGTATGCAAACATACATGAATACATCGCAAATAGAAGATTAGAAACAGCGGGAATAATAATCAGAAGAAATAAATAGAGAATGAAATCACGGGGAAAAGGGTCATTTGCAAGATAAAAAAACGATAGTAGAAAGTACTAGGGAAACCTAATTACTTCTAAAATAAAAACATCAAAAGAAACGTCAGAGAAATGTTTCCAGACGAGAAGCCATATCAAATAATCAGAAGAACATCATGTTTTTACGTTGATAATATTTATAGTAGAAACAGACAATTTGGAAGGGTCGATAACTCTGTTAACCCATTGAAATTTCCGTCATTCCTGGCTAACTCAATAAGATTTCTTTTTTATTGTGATTGATGGCAACTCAGTTCTATATGTGAGTCAGGACTTTTATCTTGCAACGGATTACTTACAATGGATGATCTTGCAATGGACAGGGGCTTTTATCTTGCAATGGATAACTATTAAACTTCTGCAGTTAATGGGTTAGCATATTAAATTGACTTTGAAACTAAGATCCCTCCACGTCTCAAGGTTCTTCCTTGACTGCTAATTCGTAGTACCTATAAAAACACATCCAACGGGTTCTTTGGTGGGATTACATCCTCTTGAAAGGCATTTAGAGCCATATATTTTTAAAAGAATTAATTTGAATTCTAGTATTTGTAAAGACTGGTGAGCTTGAACAATTCTTGTCGTTTATCTATAATTAAAGATTGATTTTTGCAAAATTAGGCAGTATTTTAAAAAAAGAATCTGCCCCTAAACCAACAATAAAACATGTTTTTTCTTTGAGCAATACTCCCAACCCTATCCCTAATCCTAACCTGGACACTATTTAAATCCGATGCTCTGACGTCAGAACTACTTACGCCAAAAGTGAGCACATGAATTTTCAGTTTTGAGAAAAATTAATATTGGAAGGTTTTAGGAGGGGCTACGCAGGCCTGCCCTAGGGTTGGCGCAGGCCTGCATGGGAGTGTGTGCGGGACCAACAGGGGAGTGTACGTGCGAGTGCCCCCCACCATATTTAATTTTATGAAATCTCTATGAAATACACTCTGAATAGTTGCAATTCATTGAGAGCATATTGATACTTCATTTGATGCTCTTATTATTGTCCATTCTTTTACTTATTTAATATCGGATTTGTTAAATGTATATATTTATAAATAGGCGAAGGCAAATCACTACATATCAAACAACTACATATATGCGTACACACGAGGATTTAGTATAAAATACAGAAGAGGGAATCTGAAATGTAATGCCGAGTAGGTTAGGGTCGTTATCACAAACTGAGCTGGGCTCGTACGAAACTCTGACTTTGGAAGGGAAATTTATCAGGTAAAAAGGGGACGAACATGTCTTCACAATAGTAGTCAAAATATTTTATGAAATTACTCCGACTAATATCCTCATCTGTGTTTTTATTACTACTTTTTTATCGGTACATTCTTTGGCCTTTCTCAGGTGTGTGTCACATTACAATGTAAATATAATGCTAAACTGGACCTTTACTTTGTGTCAGTCAGGTGAGCTGAACCGAATGTTTATCTTTTTTATTTAACTGTATGAAGTAGACATCTAGCTGAAAACCCACACCGTAGGGCGGCCATTCAGCTAATTAGAATAATTCGCAAATCCGAGCGACAAACGTTCCTCTTATACTTGAAATTTCAATAGCAAGTCAAAGTAGCACACGTAAAATCTTTCATATATTGACGCTCGCATCCAGACACAGAGACGAATTGATCCTATTAGACCAGCGAACAAATCTACAAGCCCGTCAGTTGGGGCTATACGTCGTGTTACGATGAATGAGCAAACAGAAAAGAACACGCTTACTGGGGTAGGGGGGAGTAGAAAAAAGATATTACCCCCATTCATAAATAAATGAATACAGCCTGGCCCACTTTTACAGGACTGCCCACTTGATTACAGATAAGTATCTTCCACCGCTACTATAATTACATCCACAACTTTTACTTTATTTATACTTACATAACTGACGTGTTTATACTCACATAACTGACGAGCTGGATAGGTTAACGATGTCGACACATTATACAAGGTATCCACAATTAGAAACACCCCATACATGTTTTACTTATATTCTATGTAGTCTATTCTGATGGCCTATGCTATTATTACAGACGATGTGTGGCACTCTTTTATGAACACGCTGTGTTCTTGAGAGTTCGACTAATTGGTGTAGCACCGATGTAATGGGGAAACATACTAATGCGGTTTTCATTTCATAGCTTGTTGCCCCATTCTAGTGTTTTTGGTTGATATTTAGTAGGTCAGTGTTAGCTAAATCAGGTAAGAGTTGGCAGTTCTGGATTCACTGGTCTTTAAACCCCACTTGACCATATTGCTTTCTGTCCTACAAACTCCCACTCACGCTCTGTTGAGAGTGCGCCACTTGCGTCAGGCAACCCATCTGTAAGCATGGGGTCTTGCACTGCATTGTTTGGGAGTGACCTGCTTGGAACAAGTAACACACCAACTAGAAACCTCCATCAAACAAGTGTATTATATTCATGTTAATATTCTAAAAAGGATGTGAGCATTCATCGAAATATTGTTTACTACATAATAATTATTCAACGAGTTAGTTGTTCGGACGGATTTTCTCATCTTGTTTTTCATTCCTATCATTTTCCCTAATATTGAAACAGGCTTGTTTGAAATAATCTACGCTCACACCCGACGTATTTTATCTTGGTATATGCCAATGCCGAGACAATGCAATAGAGAGCTTTCTCAGCAGGAAACAGTATAACATTACCATGTGGTATCAAAATAAATATTTTTAGTAGATTTTACATGAATTGGCTCGCTAGCAAAGGTTGGATGTAAGTCTTAAGTAAACGCAATCAGGATCATGTTACATAGAGAGCAAGAAAAAATATGATTTGACTAGTGAATCGTGTCATTGCTCTCCCCTTGAACTATTATTCCATTAGACAACAAAGAGAAGAAAATATTATTCAAGCAATTTAAGCAAGCAAGGATTTAAGTTGATGAATGTCTCGCAAGGATTTAAGTTGATGAATGTCTCGCTGTTATATTCTTGATCATGGTTTAAGCTTTATTTAAATTACATTTCTGCTTTTAAAATTTATTTCGAATTTTCCGTCGATGTGAATTGTCCTGAGGGCAGTGAGGATCTCATAAGTAAAAAATGTGACTGTTTTAAAAATAGTGTTATGATCTTTAGTAAGTAATGAAAGGCATTATTGTCTGAGAACGTTAGAGCACACATCATTTCTTGATCCTCAAAACTAATGAATAGTATTATGGCTTGTCAGTATCTCTTTAAGAATTCCAGAGGAGAGGAATAACCTTGACTTTGAACTGGATGAAAGAAATAGAAGAAACTCTGTAATGATAACCCTTGTTAAATAATCCCCAAGTCCTTTTTAACATTAATAAAAATGGTCGTAGTAAATTGTCCTCCTGTGGAGTGATTGTTTTCAAGAGTGTTATGAATGGAAGCTTATTTTGTATCATTAATTTGAGCGTGTAAATGAAAATCCTCTCTTGTGAACACTGTCCTTTTTATACCGACAGACAGCATTATAAACAACGTCGATGTGAGAAGGAAATATATGGATATACACATTGCATCTTATATACGTGGATAATAGAAATTTGTATTACAGTCAGCTTGGAAAATGGTGTTCTGTTGACCACAAACGGATTTTTATCATTTTTTTTGTTTTTATATTCTTATTATTCAGAATTTTTGCTACATCATCATAACATTTACGTCATCATGGATGAGTTGCGTTCCTTAGCGATACAGAGTACGAAAATATACATTGCTAATTATTATATGAGTGGATTGATCAACTATTTCAGGCTTCATATGGAGCACTGATTTAAAATGAATTCGGATCTACTAGTGGCGAGTGAAATAGAGCCAGGTTTACTGAATAACTGCTATTCAATGATTCAGTAATAATTCCGTTCAGTGTTGTTTATTGCTCTTTCTATAGTATCTGTCGACATCAGCATTTTTATGGGAGTAATTAATGCATTTCTCATTGGTTTTCCGATGAAAATGTGTATAATGCTTTCTATTTGGTTTTGAGACTATGGAACTTTTCTCAACTTCATTTTTAGCAAGTATTTGAAACCAGAATGTTCTCTCTCTGCATTCGTGCATGAATGTGAGTGTGTGCGCATGAGAGAGAGAGAGAGAGAGAGAGAGAGAGAGAGAGAGAGAGAGATAGGACATGACCTTAATAACTGAGGACAAATCCTGAATTATAGTTGTTAGTTCTTTTATTAAAATTCAATATTTAAATTTCAGCGTTATGGCGTTAGGAGTTTTGATGGAGTTACCCAAAGACAATATGCAAGTGAAGTTGTTCTCTAGGCATAATGTATCAATCAGTTGTGAAATACATTAAAAATCCCAATACATTGATTGAAGAAGATCTTATTCAGTTTTGGGTTATTTTAATGGTAAGGGAGTCGAGAATCTGAATATATTTGACAGTGAGCAGATTTATTGCTGCCCTGACAACATTTATCATCAACTAGAAGCTGCGGTCATGGTGTTTTCAGGAGCTAACTCTGGTAGCACTCGCACAGCCACATCTAATAAGAAAAAATAGAGATAATATTACTAATACTAAAAAAGTACCTAAAAACAATAACATCTAATATATCAGCGAGCGATCGGGAAAAACTAAAGAGTAAGCCGAAGTGTTAGATCCGATCTTCTGCCAAACGTGAAGCTCTGGTAGCTCAATCGGTAGAGCAGCTGTCGTAAATAGACAGGCTTCCCAAGGCAAAGGGATGCGAGTTCGGGTCTCGTCCAAAGATTATTACTTGTGCTATTAACTGATAGCCGTAGGCTGACGGTCTGATCAGTTGCGATGAAAATCAACTAAAATTAAAATGAAAGAAATACAAGTCAAAAATAAATAATGGTTCATTGTGGTGTCACTTTGTACTCTACTGCTTTCGCGTATCCACTGATTACAAAGTCTCAAGTAATTAACCCATTAACTGCGAATGACGGGAATTTCCGTCATTGTTCTATGGTTAACTAAAAAAAATGTCTGACTTATTGTGATTGATAGCAACTCAGTTTTTGAGTCAGGGCTTTTATCTTTCAATGGAAAACTTGCAATGGATTATCTTGCAACGGGCAAGGGCTTTTATCTTGCAATGGATAACTATTACTCTTCGCCACCCGTCGCAGTTAATGGGTTAATATCTTTTTAAAGTAGCGGTTGTGCTAACAGGTTTATTAGCCTGTAAGCTAGCGATAATCAATTCATGCCCTGCGTATGGCATACAGATATTCATGGGAAAAAACTAGGCTTATTAAAAGTCTAGTTTTTGTCTTATTCTTATCTCTTTTTATCCACCCAGATCAGTCATTCTTAACTGGGGAAATATCGCCCACAAGTTGGGGAAACTTTTTTAATCGTCTTAAATATTAATGTCCGTTTCCGTTATTGTGTTATTTCAGTGTGCAAGCACGCGTAGGTCGTCCTGAAGCTCCAGTTATCCGCTGTAAACAGTGTATTATGAAATAAGACGGAAACGGATTAAAACTCACAAATATCAATCCAAAAATCGAGAATCTAGAAGCAAAGCATCAAGCACAATAGTTACATTGAATACACAACATAAATAAAGTGTCATTTTGGTTTCATTATGAATTTTGCGGGTGGTGGGGGGGCGATTTCTTAAAGAAATAACCAAAAGGGGGGCGTTTGGGGGGGCAAAGAGTTGAGAAACCCTGACCTCGATACACTGATAAGAGTACCTGTATATTTTTTGTTTATTGCACTCGCACTAAATCACCCCTGGCTATTCGAGCCTTAAAAGTGCTCAGTGGTTAGAACAATGGACAACTGTCATAGGGGCTTTAGGTTATATTTCGTGCCAAGATTCGCAGTACATAGACGTCTAAAAGACACAAAACGTACTCGTGTAATGAATACTCTCGTTGTAATGGCACTTTTAAATGACACACGCGTTCTAAGGGAACGTTTGTTTTCATATTCTCGCAAGACTATTGTCGGGGATTAGTTTATTTATTAATACACTTCGTATAAAATCAACCCGTTATAACGGCTAATTCGTTATACTGACATTCTTAAATCCCCGAGGTTGCTGTAATAACGGGAGTCTACTTCTTTTAAGATTACAAGATACCAATAAAGTGTAAATATCTACTATAAAAACATTAAATCTGATATTTACTTAAATTTATATAGTCACTCAAGTAAATTGAAAACAACGATTCTGACCAATCTAAGTTGAACACTAAGGCTTCTTCAGTTCTCAGTCTGTAAATGCAAATGGTGTAGAGTGTTTAACAATCGAGGTCTAATCCTGCTTAAGGCACTTCTTTTTCTCCCACGTCATTGAATGCTTTTTAATTTGGTATTTTTGTTGTTATCAAATGGAATTGCATAGATAAATCACGCAGACACCTACGCTTTGTGACCTTGGCTCAAATGGTTTAAACGTTTGTCAGGCAGTGGTGTAGTGCCGTGGGAACGCTTGGGGAACGGCTCCCCCTTACTTTTGGGGGAGGGGGAACAGCGTTCCATCACTATCTAAATACTACTAAAATTCTTTATTTGAACAATTTACTAGTGAGAAAAATTAGCCAGTATACGCCCAAATACCCATTTCATAAATCCTCAAAATGTCTGAAGTTGGTTAAATTTTCAAAAAACTTCAGGGGCTTTAATCCCCCCCCCGAGAGCAGGCAACCCTACATCCCCTCACTTCTTTTTTTAAACATTACACTACCGTTGTCAGGATTGATGCTATTCCATCAACTGAATCGTAGTTATGATTCCGAACAGGTATCATATGTATTACGGCATACCTGTGTCTAGAAAATTATCTATGCACCTGACTGGAAAAAAAACCCAATCATCATTTCAAATAATTTAATCCTGATTCTTCGTCTTCTGTAAATAATCCACGTAAATGTGTCCTATGGGCCAGGTAACTTGGAATTGGTTCAGTTTACGGTTATTTATAAGAGAGAAAGGTGAAACGCAGAACCTCTTCCTACTTCATAGCAGTATCAAATAACCAAAGTGAAACTTGATGAGGATTCAGGAAGCCGGAATGGAAATAACACTTGACATTCTGTCTGGCATAAATGATGAATGGGATAAAAAATGCAGTTAGATATTCCTTCTCCCCCACCCCTCTAGTAGTAGTACCCTTTCATAATTATTCGCTTTCATAATTTTTGGCTTGAAGCCTTTTCTTGCCTTCCTGTGTTTTCATGTTTTCTTCCCCGGTCGTCATCACCCAGTAGACCGCACGCCGTTGTGTATGGGCAGCCACGGTCTCTAAATAACTCTCATTCATTGAAATAATAACAATATTCATATTGTGTTCTGGCGTGGGGATGTAAGCAAGGCGCTGAGATAGCAAAAAAGTCGGCTGTTCAGTGAAAAAAAAATGGTTGAAATTATATTAACTAGTGTGCAATAAAAAATGACGGCATATATAAAATAGATATTTTGTAAAGTACTTATTCTAGCGTATAGCGTATATATTTTTTTTTTTTGGAGGGTGGGTCAGATCTAAAAAAAAAAAAGTCAGCAACTTCTTCCGGATGCTTTTAAGTCAATATTCACAAACAAGTAGTAAATCTTTCAAGTCAAATCCCCCAAATATTGGTTATGTCCATTCTGCTCACCGGCACTCTGGATATGTCAACCTTTGACCTTAGACTCACCATCCCAGGGGATATTCGCTGTGGCTTTGGGGGAGCGACAGATGAAAGGAAAAAAGGGGTGATAAGTACGTCTATCAGTATGCTGATATAAAGAGTTTCGTTCATTGACCACTGAAATGTTTCTGTCTAATTCATTTCATTTTTCATTTGGGGTGTTTATAGACAAAAAATAATTATGCGAATACACGTGACGTATTATTACAGTAGATGTTTATGTAATGTTGAATGCAAGGGTAGGTCACGACAGTGATGACGATAGTAGTGTTATTTATATGAGTGAATAGTGATGAAAATAGTGGTAAGAAAGGAAATTATGGTTTTGAAATAGCGACCCGATCTGGTGGTCTTCGTAATGTACATCCGTGTATAGAATCTTCTATAATAATACGCCACGTGTGTTTTCATATTTATTTTCACCTCAAATCAATTAAATAAACATTGTTACTAAAGGACGTAACCTACTTAATGATTATATAGAAAAGTTTCGTCCGTTGCATTGGGTTTTTCTATTATCCACGTATATAGAACGCAATGTGTATCCATATATTTCATACATGCCATCATTATTGACAGCTCGGGTAAACTAGTTTTAAAATAAATACAGATAAAATAACTAATAGTGGAATTCCAATCGACTGGCAGATGTACTAATCCATACCCAGTTTATCCAAAATGCGAACTCTACCTTTGGCTTGACTGATCTTGTGGTCGGTTCGAGTTCGAGTTCCAGTTTTGGTTCATTTGTTGTGGCTTATTTACGTAATTTGATGTGCATCCATAGAACTATTAAATTAGAAGGAAATTATGCTGTTTCAATGATTTCAAATATAACCTAATGAAAAAATGGAGTTTGGCAAAAAATATCAAATAGCCGAATTGCTGCTATCTATTTATCTATTTTTAACTACCACAGTCTGTTTATATCTAGCTATCTGAATTCAAATTCGGAAAAACAGCGAAAAACTTATATCTATTAATTATTTTTATAGTATAATATTCGTACTGTGATATTATTAATATTTATTAATAGTTTATGACAATTTACATATTATCATGACTTCTCAAAAGCTGTTATTTTTAATTCATTGCATTTGATATTATTGATATCATTTTAATGCCAGCTTAATAATTAATTCATGATATATATATATATAATTAATTATTAGAGAAAGAGAGAGAGAGGGGGGGATATTTACTGATTTCAGATTTGTTCGGCATAAAGGCCAAATAGGGGTAGGAAGATTGTGTTGAGCCAATCGTCTAAGTGGGAATAGAGAATATTCTCAAGCAAATACGGAGCCTATTAATACTTATGTTTATTAGATTCACTTATCGTATATCTATATCTTCACGTGTCAATATCACCAGGTACGACATCTGTTTAAATAATTAAGTTTTGTTCTACCATCTTTTCCTTACGTTTTCCTCTGATCCGTCTTTCTCTGTAGAGGCCTCCTCCCTCGACTATCTGTAAGCAAAATATTCATTAATCAATTGCCAAAATATCTTATCTCGAAGATCCGACTGCCAAAAGAACCCCCGCCCCCAAACAACAGATCTTCTTTCTTTTTTTATTAAATCCTATACACAGATTGCTATCTCTTTCCCACGGTCTCTTCAACTCGTTTGCCTTTCCACCTCGTTTCCCTTCCAGTTTCCTTCAAGAATAACTAAATTTAGATCATCTGGGCTAGAAAATGAATTAATAGGGCAATTTTGGCAGTTATCAGTTATATATAGAAGAATTTAGGGAAAAAATAAAAATAAATAAAATGTGCCTGGTAAATGTTTCTCTGTACTGATAAGCTTGTAATTTTTTTTTTATTAAGTTTCATACATTTTTATCACTTGAATTAATGTGTATTTTAATGTTGAATAAGTATTTTTAATGTAAATTGTATACGGAGAGGCCCATAGAGGCCTTTTTTTTATTTAATAATAATAATAATAATAGAAAAAGCGAGTATCATGCGAGTTAATTAGATAACCAGAAAGCACTCAAGAGAGCGCATGCTTCTGCCAACACCATGCACTACTAACTAAAAAGTGAATGAAAATCAATTCATATATAGCTACGATGAAGAAGAAGTAACCGTGTTTCGCTTTTCCATATTTCGGAATATTGTTTACCTCTTCCTAGTGTATGACAAAATATCTCTCAATTGGGAACTGATTCCTGGATCCGCCCTAAAATTTAATCAATTATTCCTTAGCCCATGGCCCACCCTTCCACAAATTTGCATTGAAATTCATTGGGAACCTTTGTGTAAACAAACAGACACACAAACACGAATGAATACATATACCTCTGCCAACAAAGTTGGAAGAGTTAAATGATTAGTTTTATCAATTCTAAATTTCAATTTTCTACACGGGATTGAATGTTATTAATATTTAACATTTGAGAATCTCGAGTTGACATGTTCAAAGCAAAACCCTTTATTTAAAAAAAAAACAAAATGATGTTTTACAGCCAATCATATTCCAAGGTTACAGATACTCATATATTTAATTACTGAAGATTTTACAAATAAAATCGATTCTATTGAAAGTGGCGCTTTCCGCTGTTTTGGGATCTCTTTCTCTCTATTGGTTGAATTTAAGACAAGCTTCATCAACCGAGCACTTTGGACGAGACCCCACCTGTACGTTGATGGAATACGTGGTGCCACACAAATGTTTGTGGAATTTGAACAGATTGATCCATCTCTTCATCTGTTAAATTATCCAGCGTTTCCCCGTGTCTCGCCTGATATTTCACAAATGTCACGAAATCACTCATCACCTCATTTTTTATCAATCTTTAACTTTCTCTGAGGAAGCCATTTTGTGCTTTAAGTCCACCGAGCTTTTGGGTGGCAACTCATATACCAATCATTCGAATGGCGAATGACCGGTTGGGAAAAGGCTGCTGTTGAACTTAGAGGTTATTTGCCAGCCTAACATGATTTGCATCATTTCTTCTTCCTCTGCACCTATTACTAATACTATCTTTATAAACATTACATCTACGTTTGTGTATTTTATATATGGGAATATTAGTGGACTGTTTCAGTGTGTTATAATAGTAACAAGCGAATATCACACACTTTAAATACGAAGGGCTTTGAATCTCACCTAAAAGCAGGGTTGCCAGATTTGGCCAGAAGGGGAGATACTCCGAACTTTATCTCTGAGACTTATTCAACACAATCATTGGAATAGCGTCTAATTTAGAGATTCAGCTAGTCTGGAAGCAGAGGTCCAATGGGGCTGGTATTGAACCCCTGTAGCCAAATCTGGCAATCCTTCCTGAAAGCAGAGATTACATTCAGGAATCGTGTATATGTATGTATTGTACATGCATCAGATATATAGCTTTCTTTATCTATTTACGCCCGGATATAGATGCTGGCGTAGATAAACTTCACGTACACTCATCCTGATGAGCCATTGCGATGAAAGTAAAGACCATGAAGAACAGGAAAAGTGATAACAAATCTACGATAAGGCAGCATCACCTCAGCTGTTACCGATCTGGTAAAAGATTGAGACAGAGCGCCTCGCAATAGAGTAATGGTTAGCAAGCTAGCCTAGCACCCTCTTACTTACTGTACTGATTTCGATCCTCACTGGGGGCTCATCACATTTCGCCTTGTGCTAGACTAAGCTAAGCTTGGTGAATGTTTTATGGTCTGCTCCGGGGCTGAAATAGCTACAAATTTCCCATAGCTGCCAGGGGCCGGTAATCGAGTCCAGGTAAAACCCAATATTTCAAAAATGCTGATTTTGAAGGCAGGCTGACCCTTCCCTCTTGGGAGATTGGCGTATTACAATCTTCCCTCTTCTGTTACCCCCTACCCCATTTGATCTTTCATTGGGACTTTCAATTCCTTCTCCACCAACAAAGAAACATGGAACAATTAGTATTATTCTAAAAAAGAATAACAAGGTATATAGGTACATCATTAAGTCTGTAGCCTGATGATGAAAAGAAGCATTTATTTTACACAACAAATATTTATTTTTCAACATAATCTCCTTCCGTGTCAATGCACTTAATTCAGTGGTGAATATTAATCACATAGATCGAACAGTATACAATAAAGATTTCAGCTCAAAATCCAGATAATAACTACGTGTTGGGCTACGGACTTATTGATCCACTCTTGTACGTTCGTAAATATTCGATAGAGCTCAGTAATAAAGTTGAGTTAGATACAGTTTGCGGTTCTGATAGACGCAGGCGTATTTCTGAAATGTGAGGCGGAGGCAAAATATCCGGGGGGGGGGATGTGCAAAAAATGCTGTTTGCGCAGTGAAATCATATCCTCCACCCATCTTTTAGAAACAGTTAACCAAAACTGTCAACATCAACATAGGTTTCTTCTGTTTTTAAGTGGGGCTGACTGGATGGCTATCTATCTATCTATATATAGATGTGTCATGCGCACAAGCCGCACCAATGGAGCTGGGGGCTTAAGATTTAAACACTTACTTTACTTACTTTAAATCTTATCATGTCTAGAAAAAATGTTTTGGTTTTTTTTTATTCCCTCCAAAAATAGGTTTTTAGTGGAGAATTAAATTTACAATGTAAGTTTATTCTAAATTGGTCCCTTAATTTGTGTCCGGCAGTGTTTATGATTGTTTTGTTTGTTTTTTGTTTAAAATTCTGACTTGTTTTAGTGATCATCACCCAATAAAAGGCGAGAGAAATGATTTATTCATTGATCATCCCTTTTTCCAATTTTTTTAATTGATCACCCCCAACACGGCATGCTACCAAAAGACGTTGGTCACGCGACAGTTTCTATTGAGTGACTAACCAGACCTGTTTATTCTTAACTATGATCCCTATACCAGAAGTGAGTAGAAGGAGAATAATCGTTAGATGTTGAAAATTAAGAAATCCTGAAACTAAGATTCCTATTCAGATTACCGTATTTGGTGGCAACTCAGTTCTATCTGTGAGTCAGGGTTTTTATCTTGTAATAGATGACTTGAAATGGATTATTTTGCAATGTTCAATGGCTTTTATATTGCAACGAGCAACTATTGTTCTTCGCCACCTGTCGCAGTTAATGGGTCAATGTCCCTGACCAATTATCGTTAGTCCATTCGCATACTTGTAAAATCTACAATAACTAAAAGTACAGATATCAGCTAGGAATAACAGGCTGTAATTAATAAGGAGGTCGTAATCATCGTATTGGGCGTGACACACTCAAGGACATTTTCTTTACGATTTTGGAGTAGATAAGATAACAAACCTATTTTTAGACCAAATAGGGGTTACGTTTGGAGCCGAAGTTACTACGCGTAAATTCACCACTCCCCAGTACAATTTGTGGGTGTATTATTATCCGCTGATGGAATTTTAAAACAAAACCGCTTGAGGATTTAGGATGCTTAACCCATTACTTGCGAATGACGGAATCTTCCGACATTGCAGTTTTAAGGCTAACTCAATTAAATCCAGTTCCATCTGTGAGTCATGTCTTTTATCTTGCAATAGACACTCTTGCAATGGACAAGGGATTTTATTTTGCAATGGATAACTATTACTCTTCACCCCCTTCCGCAGGAGTAATTTATATTGCATATATCTTCCTTGTTTGGGGCATAGAGAAATAGTTACCAGGTTTGTTTTGCAGACCATAGCAAATGTAATGAGTTCGATCCTCACTGAGTGTCCGACTATAGTGGCTCTGTGCTATACAAAGCTAATCTTAGTAAATATATATATATATGTCCAATTTGTATTTACGAATTTGATTCGAGTGATATAGGAGAGGACCGAAAGCTTAGAGGTTTTGGATCCCGTCCCACGTATTAGATTTGTTAAGTTTGCGAGCATTAACAAGCTTAGAAAATATATTTCAATCCGAAGTAAAGAACGCTTTTTGTAACAAGATATAGCGTATCGTCGGATTGATATTCGAATTGATTAATATCGATAATGCTGGAGCCTGTTGTGGCTTCTGCTCAGTGAGTGTCTGTTGTGGACCCTGATGGATGGGATTACTAAATTGGGACTAACAGGACAAAGAAATGGGGAACTATTTATTTGAGCAGACCAGCCAAGATACAACAGAATAGACAGAAAATAGGAGAAAGGAGATACGGAGAGTTACAGGGGTATTTCCCCCCCTCTCCCTCTCTCTCTCTCTCTCTCTCTCTCTCTCTCTCTCTCTCTCTCTCTCTTTCTCTCTCGTCAACTAGAGCCATTTTTCTATACATCGCGTTTTGCTTTGTTGTTCCAGCGGGCCTATAAGACGAGTTACACACACTGTTCGATCTGGCTAACGCAACATTTTGTCAATGAATCAAAACTGTAATGGCTTGTTTCTACTTTTTCCATTAGAATACCATAAGCATTCTGACTGGCAAGATTAGAAAATTCGCATAAAATATATATAACCCAGCCTAGACAATTCCTCTATAGAAATTCCAACCTAACGTTTTTATGCCATGAAAACGAATCATGGGTATTTCATCGCACGAAGACAAAAGCCACTGGAACTATAAGATCTGAAAGATTTAAAACGGACATTTCATTATTTTGACATAAAACTTCATGGTCGTCATTAACTTCGGATTTTGCGAATATGTACAGATCATGACTGCTTAATTTCAATGCGCATGTAGATTTGTTCAAGGTTGAGATATATGCAGTTAACATCCAAATATAACTACCTTTTTGTCCTCAAATTGAAAACAAATCTTTTTGTGAAGAGCAGCTTCATCCTTAACGAAGATCATTTATATTGCTTTGAAGATTGTGATTATTTAAGAATGTAAATCTCTGGGCTATTTCCATGCATTGTGTGTTGAAGAATATGACTTTCAATGCTTGGACTTCGAAACCATTGAAGAAAACATTATTGGCCTCTTCTCGACAACAAGAATCACTGATGATAGATAGATTTATTTGTAAAATGTTTTTGTTTTGTGTATACCTGAAAATTCACTAATTTGTCTACGTCACTAATTTTCTTCGTGTTCTTCTGATTCTTTCCAGGTGCTCTCAAAATACGACTCCAACTCAGAAGCCGAGATCCGTGAGTGGATTAAAAGTTTGACCGGAGAAGAGATCGGCACTGGCGCTTATGAAGTTGAAAAATCTCTTCGAAGCGGAGTACTTCTGGTCAAGTGAGTATAATGAACCATTCATACATTTGTGGTGGCCGAACGGGTAAAAGCACGCGGGAAGGGACTCGTCCAGCCGGGGAAAGGCATGAATCCATCTCTACCTCTAGCTATGGGTAAAATAGTGCAGGGTGAACTGAGTGACGCCACTTAGGGTGCTTGTCGCCTCTAATAGTCTAATTCGCATATCGCAAACGAGTAAGTAGAAATGTGATATCTGGAAATCAAGCCGTAGCCAGCGTAAGGGCGCTACTTTGTGCATTTATCAGAGCTCAGACTTTAATAAGTCTTGAAATAAAGGAGTTTTTCGATGCACAAAAATATGCATCCGCATAGAATCTTTGTTTATAAAAATAAATATGAGAATCTTTTTTTTTCATCTGCTTTCCGAATCTATAGTTTTCATATCCCAATTTTAATCAGAAAACTAGTTTTTATGAGTATTTGGTCTGTACACGTACGTGTGTGTACCAGTTTACCCAGGCCGTCAAGAAATGACGGCTATATTTAAATATTTTCGCAATTGCATTGTACTTAAAAAGAATATCAAAAACATTATATTGCTCTGCATTTTCTTGTTTATGTTCAACCAGAATGAAAACGGATTTTTTTAGCATTTGCAACAAAAAGAAAAATAAGTAAGGGAGACTGCTCTGTAATTAGCATTTGATAGTTGTTGATAAATGTTACAGACAAAAAATATAGTCAATAGTCAGTCAATTCCTTCAGCGTGACCGAAAACAAATAAATAAATAAACACAAATAAATAAGTAAACAAAATAATAAATAAAGACACATCGGTATTTATTATGTGTTTTGAATTTTTCCTTGGGTCCATATTGTCGTCTCTATTCTCTAAATGTTAAAATGACCCTAACTCGAAAGATGAACTTATTGATAAATATCGTTCAGGTTCCCACGAAGCGCAGTTCCAAACTTTCATTTATTATTCATTTTTAACTAGTATTTCTTTCAGCTTAGTTCTCTTACTTTTTATTGCAACACGCAGATCGCCAATCTACGATCGTTAAGTAAGCAGCGCAGACCAGAAATAAAGAATAAGCCTCCGGCCTGATTTGAACTAGCATTCCTGGGATCCTTTCTTTCCGTGACAGCGCCTTACTGATTTCTATTCCTTATTTCTCCAATTGCTACACACTGCCATAGGGAGTCATTCAAATTTAGCCACACAACTATATTCTTTCTGATCTGCACTGCTTACTTAGCGATCGTAGAATAACGATATGAGAGTTGCTATAAAAAGCAACAGAAATAAGATGAAAGAAATACTGGTAAAAAAATTAATAATAATCGACAATCCTTCATCTAAGAAATATTTAGACTATTACATCTAATACTACTAGTGTATATGAACAAACTAGATGGCAGTGTGTAACAATTGGAGAAATAGGGAATAGAGCTGTATGGCCGATTTGAGCGACGCATGCCGGCAAGTCTTTGTGGCCAAACCGGTAATGGAGCGGCCATGGAAAGATAGGCTCCAAAGTTCAGATCTCACCAGAGACTTATTCTTTATTTCGGACCCACGCTGCTTGCTTTATAGTAGTAGAATAACAACCTGAGAGTTGCGATAAAACGCAGCAGAAATAAGATGAAAGAAATACTCGTCAAAAATTAATAATAATTGACAATGCTCCATCTAAGGAATTCAAACACTATTACATTGGATCAGTTTGTTGGCATCTTCCAAAATTTGCGATTCAATAACCCACTGTACTTTTGGAAGCTCTGAAATTTGACCCGATTTCAGAATTTGTACCAATTATGTCACCAAATGTATTAAAGGTGGCATCTTCCAAGAGCTCAAAGTTGTCTTACCCCACCTCATTTCTTACAGCTTTTTGCCAGATATAGTTTCTCTATATTAGTGCCACATGACGAGATGTCTATAATGATAAAAAGAATTATATTGTATTGCGTCACGCCAGCGATTCTTTATTCATTTTCTACCGAGATACTGGTGACTTACATCGGTAGAACAGTGTTAGCATTTATTCCTGCTAGATCATCGAAATGCACCCCTTCCTATTTAGACCAGTTCATTAATTATCAGTATTTAGCTTATGGTAGACCATCGAGACGACGACGACCTTCAACCTCCCCTGTAGATTCGTCGTGGCTTCTTGTTGTTGTGGCGTTGATGGCCCCTTTGGCCAATTTCGAAGTCCAAACGTCTTCCACGAGTGGGGCATGGAATTCCATCACCAGGCTGCAGGGCGGGGGGGCTGTGTGGTATGCGCCCATTTACGGCGACTCTCTTCACGAGCGCGGGTGCATTTGACTTCGAACATTGGAACGCGTTGCCTGCAAGTTTGACGCCACGCTACACGGTTAGAAGCTTGAATTTCGAGATTGTTTGGGGGTATCTCGCATTGCTCGAGAACGGCAGTTAGGTAGTCTTTGTATCGCTTTATTTTCTAGCCTCCCGATGAACGCTGGTATTCGACTGATTCTCCGTAGAATACTCATCTGGGAATGCAGTATTAAAAACCATCAACCGAAACTGTCACCATAGGTTTCTTCAGTTTTTAAGTTGGTCTGGCTGGCTATGTATGTATCGCGCGTACAACCCGCACCAATGGAACTAGAGGACTGAAAATGTGAACATTTACTCCTTATTATGCCCCCCACCCCGCATAGGTTTTTAGTGGGGGTGGGGCAATTTTCAATTTTTATGCTAAATGGAGATGACGGGGATTGAACCGGGGGCTATTCACATGCGAAGCGAACGCTTATCACTACTTTCTGCCAACATCTAACTACAATTGAAAAAACCTCTGAGCGTGTTAGACATTCGCCAGATATATTAGTCTTGACTCGTCTTGTTCATTAATCATAGATAAATATATAAACCTCTGCCAACGCTATCACTAACTAAAAACCGAATGAAAATCAGTTCATATATAGCTTCGATGCAGGGGAGGTAACTGTGTTTCGATTTAAATTTCCCCATTACGGACTATTGTTCACCTCTCCTTGATATACGGAAAACATCTCTCAATCGAGGATTCCTGGATCCGCCCCAGGATTTAATCAATGTCATTGACATTTATTGAGAACCTTTGTGAGATATCGTGTGGCCAAACAGACAGAGAGACAAGAGTGAATGCATATACCTCTTCTAACTTTGTTAATAGAGGTAAATCTTTAAAAAATGCACATGAAAGCAAATGTATTCAAGATACAACATATTTATTTACACGAATGTTAACTTTCAACATATCTACCATCGTTTTTAATGCAAAGATTAATACGTTTTTGAAATTCAAACACATTTTGCAATTATTCTTGAATAATGTCACGTTTGTTATCCTAACACGAAGATCGTTAAGAGATCTCATAATATATCATCTAAAGTATACAAGGATTTATCGACATATCGTATGATTATATTAGATATGAATTTAAAAACATCAGTATATATGTGTACTGATAGGTGCATATAGATAGCACAATTATTGCCAAGTTACGTGGGTGAGTTCTGAAATGCTTTATAGTCTCTATCAACTGAGAATTTATGCTAGACTCGCTTTGGTTATTATTCATTCATCTACTTAAATAATATGCCAAGTGTATGCCTATATTTCTTTTACTGTAACACCACAGGGGAAATAACTTTCATATTTTTACACGTGAGTTAATTCTTCTGAAGGCTATTTCATTATTTCGTTATTTGTAAGAGAAATATGATTGTACACAATAATATTTGAATTCGGTGACAATTTCTCAATTGAATTAGCTTCACACTTTCTCTTCATAGTCTAGGCTTTTATGCAAATGCAATTGCAAAATTACTTAAATAGTTCCAACATTCTTTGACGGCAAGGGTAAACTAATTATAGATTTAGTATACCTTTTAGTAAAAGTGTTCCCTTTACGTTACTGTGTGTATTTCTGTGTAGTAAAGCAGAATACAAACCTCAGTAGGCAAGTCCAGTAATTAGAAACCGTCAACCAAAACTGTCAACATAGGTTTCTTCAGTTTTTAATCTAGTCTGGCTGGCTATCTATGTATGTATATGTATCACACCAATGGAACTAGCGGGCTGAAGATTTAAACGTTTTCTTTTTGTTCCCCCACTAAATAAGTTTTTAGTGGGGGTTCAATTTGGCAGTGTTCATGCTTGTTTTGTGAAAATTCAGACTTTGTTTTAGTGATTACTGCCCAACAAAATGCGAGAGAAGTAACTTATTCGTTGATCACCCCCAACACGACATGCTGCCAAAAGACGTTGGTCACGTGACGGTTTCTATTTAGTGACTAACCAGACCTGTTTAAATAAGTGTCTATAAAGCCACTACACATGTATTCGGCTAAGGGTAAAATCTATTTGTTCAAAACAAAGCAGGATTATGCCCGTCTTGGTCAAGCAAGACCAGAAGAGATGGTTTCAGATAAATCATACAATTCAAAGACATCGTTCCAAGACTTGTTTGGACAATTGAACTCATTTTGTTGTTGCTTTTATTGTTACTAAAAACTTGTCAAACGAACCAATCTACGGGCTTCTTATGGTGTACAATCATTATGGGAAGAGATGGTGTCTTCCTTTTTCATATAGAGCAAACAAGAACATGGTTACCTACAGAAAATAAAATGGTATCAAATACACTGATCGGCTGAGCTCATCCCCAGATTATTATATGAGCCACCATTTTTTTGTTTGGTCTAACTGAAAAAGGGGGTGACCTAACGGATAATGGCACGGAGAATGGAATCGTTCGAATTCCGGCTGGGACAGTTTGTGTTCACATCGCACTAATGCAATTTGGGAACCCACTTCTTATTTCAGCTAGGGGCAAATAGCAGGGAAGTTGGATCCCTTTAGCTCTGTAAGGCAGTCCATCTTGGGCGTCGGGCTAGCACCCGGCCCCGTAATTACTACAAGCAATGATTGGGTCTCCGTGGATCGTTGGAGAGATGGATACAAAAATCATTTCCCTGTGCGACACGAGAAGCAACTTTGCTTTGCTACCTGAGAAAGAAAAAAAGATCCCCGTTCCTTCCATACGGATTGTACACTTGAAGAAGGCTGTAGAATTATTCGGCCGAAACGTTATGCTAACAACAAAAGCAACACAAAGAATGAGTTCAATAGTCCGGACAACCTTTGGAATACTAATACTTACTTCAAAATAAACCCGGGTGGCTCTTGAAGCTGCACTGCAATGATCATCAGAAAAAGGGTTGGCCAATTATTTAACCATCTAGTTTACCCATGCTGTCAGTAAGGGAGACTAATCTATAATTAGCATATAATAGTTATCTCCCTTGACAAGTGTTAAACACAGAGAATATAGACATACATACATACACGTGGCGTATTATATAAACAGATTAACTTTTGTGTTTGTTGCACTAATGAACTATTAATAACGAAGAGTAATATGTTTTTTGTTTTCAGACTGGTGCAAAAGCTATACGAGGGAACACCTGACAACCAACTCCCTGCAGGAGCTAAGTCACTGAAACTGAAATATAACAGCACTTCAACCCCTTTCAAACAGGTTTGTACATAGCTTTTAACTCAAGAAAGTCACACTTAACATGACATACCACAATATAATATGGTATAACATTACATAACATGGCACAAGATTACATAACATGATATAAGATGACATAACATAACATAAGATGACACAACATGATGACATAAAGATAAAAGATCTTTTTGATAACACCGTGCAACGCGATATTTATTCCTGGGTAGTGAATGGTATTTTCTGATTGTTTATGTGTAAACAGTATAGAACATGGACATTATTCCCTTCAGACTTTGCCTTTGTGACCAAGAGAGTGATATTTACCTATATGAAATTGTACAACGGATGAATTTGCATATTTCTATTCGCATAAAAGAAAAATCACATTTTATTTTTAGAAAAATAACATATGAATCTAAATTGAGATGTATTTACACTAATGTTAAACGAAAGTGATCACAAAAGATTTAGAAGTGAGTAGTTTTTTGAATTACGACTGCCAGGAATTATTAGTATTTTCGGATATCTGTGGAGCCGCGCCGCACATTTTGAGAATTACTGCCTCAGTGAGATTGCTTCATCAAAAATTCAAAACATACATCCATAATGTGTATCGATTCATAGTATTGTGATAAAAAGCAACAATAATAAGATGGGGGGGGGGTAAACCAATAATGAAATAACAATACTAGACGCGAAATATTACAAGATAATCTATATTTCGTTTTTGCATATTATAAAATAGAATAATATAATTTTATAATAATCAAATATATAACAATCAATAATGATTGTAACAATAAATATAAATCTGTATTTTAAAATTCTTTTTTGGTAGATGGAAAACATTGAAACCTTCTTGAAAGGTTGCAAGGCATACGGTGTTCCAGATAACAGCTGCTTCCAAACTGTGGATCTGTTTGAAGGTCGTAACATGGCAATGGTTGTGGCTACCATCTTGCAAGTCGGTACTGAGGTAAGTCTATTTCTCCTCTCAACATGTTATCTTTATTTTATCAATTGCTTTCTTTCTTTTCCCAAGACACTTTATTTTCAGCCTTTACTTATCGTATATGCCGGACTATAAGACGAATAGTTTACAAGAATATTTGGACGAATACCGCTAACTGCAACTCATCCAATCCCCATAACTGTCTATTGGTAGGCTCCAGCATTTGACGCAGTGTAATATTTGCATAGTTTTTTCAGCTCTTAAATTCATAGACCGCTTGTAACCACTGTGGAACTCATCAGTGAATAGGATTTTTAAAAAGTGGAACTCCTTTGTGAATTGAATTGAATTGAATAAAAAAAGGTGTTAATTACCAACAAGTGCAAGGGGGTAACTTTAATCAGAAGTTACTCTCCTTGAATTACTATTTGAATTCGCCAGTATGAATCTATGTTAAATGTCCGTCTTATGTACCGGCATATTGGTAGGTTTTGGAAACAGCACTGTGACTTATTTTTTCCGCTTTTATTATCTAATCTAAACTTGTTTTTCAAGCGATAATTTCAAAATCATTACACACGCATGACCACCACATGCAATCTCTCCCTCACGCCTTGCTGTCTTATAGAAAGACACAGGGGCGTACAAAAGGCAAGGAGGCTGCTAAAATCGCTAGCACGCATGCATGCACACACATACTCACAGTTTTCATATGGACGCCAAATATGATACACTTTAGCTTATACGGTGTATCACATTGATGAAGCAACATCAAGCTATAACAATGAGTTGACAAGGAACCATTTAAAAATAACTAGAAGCCAAATCAATGTTTTTTAAGCTACTTAGCAAAAGCTGTGATTTGTAAGACCTGAACATAGATGAACGTAAAGTAGCTGTCTTATTCTTAACCAAATAAAAAAAAGAGGTCAATTCTTGCACAAAATTTAGTTTTAAATCGGGTTATGGATTTAAGCGATTTAATAATATCCGAAAAATATAGAAAAAGTAGCCATATTGTGCTAGTGATTTGACGGCATGACTTACTGATTCAATGTAAAGTTCGAAAAGATACTGTACCAAATGAAGATATTTGTTAAATGGTATGTTTAGTTCCATAGACTCCTATTGGAGCATAGGGCCACAACCATTCTGTTGCGGTTTCAGTAACAAGTGTTGTTTTTTTTACGGAGTGGAATTGCTAGTTCCATGCCCAACCCGCCTCCTTAACCCGGGCTTGGGACTAGCTATGGCGACTGCCAAGCTGTAAATGTTTTTTTCCCGTCAGCGTAACCTTTTTTTAGATGTACTGCCTGGCAGTGCTAAATAGCTCCAATTAACCTTTTTATCATTCGTACACCTCGGCCTAAATGGTATTTTAGCCACCATTCCCTGTTCCCCACCTTCCCGTAAAGAAAAAGAGACCCATCTCTTTCCTTACGGATTATACACCCGAAGAAATCTGTAAAATGGATCGGCCGAAACGTTGTGGTAACAAAATCAGCATCACAAATAGTCAGTTCAACTATCCGAATACATCTTGCAATGGGTTAAATATTTAAAGGTATCATTAGTATCGACTTTGAATGACCACTAAATTGCAGTCAAATACAGAATAGGTTTTGGCTGGGCTGCTTTTGGTAAAAACTAAATTTTAAATCAAAAGAGTTACCTTCGAATATAAAAACAAAGATATATAAAATATTCATCCATCTCGTCTTTGTTTCTCTCCTCTTCGACAGTTTCTTTTGCTGTCTCTCAATCTTTTTCTGTTTCTCTTGAAATCTTTCTCTCCCTGCTCTGTCCACTCTGTTTCTTCTCATAAGCAATCAATCAATTCTGAATATTTTTCGACGAGACATTCTACTCATTGTATTGCTTTGTTCAGACGAGTCCTCTTGTCATTCGTTGCTTTCTTATTACGACGTTTCAGCCGCTGTACACTCCGGCCTTCCCAGGACGTCCGTTTTCATATCTCAGAATTTGAAATCGACCCTTCTTCGGGCGTCTGCGTCAGACACCCGAGGACAGGCCCTCCGGAATTTTATAAGGCGGTGCAAATCTGTTTTCGTTCCCACCCACACACACTGCACAAACACCCACGTCCTTTAGCCATAGTGTATATAACCCTTTTAGCAGGCCATACTATATTCGATCGCCGGTAAACGATGGAGTCAACCTATTTTATTAATGGACTTTAGATTAAGAATTTTAGATGCACAGCTCTACACAAAAAACTGTCAGGACCCCCTTGGCGCTCCGGACCCCGCTGCACCTCCCTCTCATAGGCCCTGCCAGAGGAAGGCCGGAGTGTGCAGCGGTCGTAACGTCGTAACAAGAAAGGAACGAAAGATAAGAGAATTGTTCGAACAAAGCAATACAATGAATCTATCTATCTATCTATCTATCTATCTATCTCTATCCATCTATCTATCTATCCATCTATCTATCTGCACTTTATCATTCTGCATTTGTTAATCATTTGAAGTTCCTGTTTTTCGCACGAATGGCGGTTTGTTATTGAATGAAGCAAAAGATACAGCAAAAGATACAGCAAAAGATTTGATCGAAACACATGCCACAACATTTTTGACAAGAGTCTTTCTCCAGAATAAAAAAAATACTGCAAAAATCTTTAAGTCTATCATTTACAGTAAAAAAAATCATCTTATTAAGACGAATTTTCTTTTCATCAGTAGTTTACTATTGTCCAGCTATTTTCCGAATCGACCATGAATTCCCGTGAGTATTGCCTCCTTCTTCCAAATGAGAGCATTGATTTGAAAAGAATTACCTCCCTTTGTTTGAACTTGACTAACAAGTAACGTAAGAGAGGCCGTTGGACTGGTGGGCTTGGATACAGTGAAATTTTAATTCATGGAAGGCTGTTTTTAATGTTATTCTATGTAAGACCAGATACTTTTTCTTTAAAGTTTCTGTCGTTTTCCTTTCTAAAACGAAGGATTTCTTTGCAGGAATTGTGTAAATACCTACATGTATATGTGTGTTTATGTGTCTCTATTTGTGTACATTAATCAAGTATATGATGTATAGACATATATAAGTAAACATGCAAATAAACACTTGGTGTATCTGTGTACTCTAATCATTTATATGCATGTACGGAATCCCCATTGGTAGTCAAATCGTCATATACCTGTTCTAAAAAATATAAAAGGTTTAAACAAATAGATCTTAATATAGCAACACTCCAGAATTGAGATAACCAAATAACGAGAAATCATTTTTAACTTTGAAACCGGGTGACCTCAAAAGAGGGTTTCATAAGGTGTTACTTTAAAATGCTTGAAAAAATAGAACCAAGAAAGCAGTGTGTATTCTTCATCTGAAGATGGCTGAGAGAACTGTCTAGAATGACCAAAAATGACCAAATAAGTTATCAGAAAATGAAACCGACGGTAGGATTATTTCAGCTGAAGCAATACGTAGCTAATCCCCTCTGGAAAACATTAACCCATTAATAGTTAATCCATTGCAAAATAAAAGCCTTTGTCCATTGCAAGATAATCCATTACATCCCTTGCAAGATAAAAGCCCTGACTCTCAGATATAGAACTTAGTTGAAATCAATCACAATAAAAACGGAAATTTTGTTGGGTTAGCTATTGAGCTGAAATGACTGAAATTCCTGTCATTCAATGGGGAAATCTAAACACTCATCCCCCACGTCCAATCCCCCACGTCCAATACCATCCCAGCCATGTTGGCGTAATCTTATCCCTTGTATGGCTCGAGGGAACATATACCAGTGAGGTGATGACGATCCTGGGCAAGCTTCCCTTAATATTCTAAAATATTCTCAAAAAGTGTGCTTAAGTTGTACTCGAAAACGACTGTCATGTTGTCATTTTTAGACGTTTTTGCATGAAAAGATGTGTGTGTGTGTGCGCATGTATCATGACCCATAATATTTCGGGTGTTGAGTTGAACAGTAGTTTCTTCAACTGTATTATTTGTGAACGTCCTCTTCCCTGTCTATAACTTTGAGAAGAGTCATTAACATTCAAACTTTTGTTCGGACAATCGAATCTCTTCTTACCTTTCTTGTTGATGTTGTCAACAAAACGTTTCCTGCTGACCCATTCTTCAACCCTTGCCATGTGTATAATCCAAAAACGAGGCGAAACCTTTTTTTCTCCACGCGAAGAAACTCATCAAACCTTTGTTTTTTGGCGCAGTTTCTTCACGTGGAGAAAAACAAAAGTTTGTCTCTTTTTTTTAATTATACACCTGAGCTGAGGGCTGAAGAATGGATCAGCCGAAAAGTTTGAATGTCCTCTTCCCTAACTTCATAAAATATCTCTGCTTGAATTTCCCCCACTTCTTTACCCTATATTTAACTGCCAGTCCCATACATAGAATATGCGTGGAGTTGATTCCTGTGTTTCGGACACATCTTCCCGACTAAAATATACACCTATTTAAGGGTCGAAAAGTGTGCAAAGGTTCCCAGCGCCCTGTTTGAAAATTAGAGACTGAATAAACAGTTGAAGACCTGTTATTCACTGGAAACCTTTGCACACACCGAATATAATAGGTTATTGCATGGTTAACTAGTAGTCAAGTCCTAGAATAGGCACCCAGCAACAATCCACTAT
>VCCN01002209.1:1528520-1549630 GCA_006491835.1 Architeuthis dux | reverse complement strand
ATATACACAGAGCCTTTCATTCTGACTAAAATCATGCTCTGTGTATGAAAACGTCTAATTTACCAGGCAACTTGATCTTAATCCAGTTCTTTAGGCTATCGCTCCACTGAAGCCCTACTGAGCCACAATGATGAAGTTTATCTGGCTACAAAAATCATTCGGTCTAGGTTCTTTAAACAGGCCAAACTTGTCAGACGTGGTTGCCATACTAGTTTGACAAACGTTGTCTGAAATTCTGAAACAAAGCATTGTCATTATTCCATGAATCGCTATCCCATTTAGCGATGATTGGCCCCTTTTCAAATATTTTTCGTAATAAATTTGGTAATTTTAAATTTCCGATATAAATAAATAGTGATAAAAGTGTTCGATTCTCGCTGGATGCCTAATTGCCCTGGCCTTGAGCCAGAGTAAATAACTCTTTGAAATCCCCTCTTTAAAATCTTACTATAATTTACATAATGTCTGTCTGTCATAGCATAATTCAAGGACGGCTAGAGCTATGGCCGCCAAATCTTCTGTGGTTACTAATGGGACCCTCGAGCATGTTTTAGCATATTAGTTTTTAGAATCTTCCAAAACTTGTTCCAAGTTTTAGCGAGGGTTTTGATTTACAATATGGGTATAATAATAATTAAACTGAACCCTTACTTTGTTTCCGTCTGGTTAGCTAAATCGAATTATTATCTTTTTGTTTAACCGTATAGAATAGACATCTAGCTAAAGAGATCCCGCCTGTAGAGCGGATTTTCAGTTAGTCTTTAAAATATCAATAGTTCGTATCTTTCTTATTTGGGTCGAGTTTTCATCATTTTAATTTAATTTAACCCAAGCCTGTATAGAAGAGCGTGTCAGACTGTGTGAATCAAATAATCGATGCTCTCTTGTAAGAAACAAACCGTCCCTATGACTAGTTATTATATAGAAGAGCCCTATGATTAATTTAACCGGTTGTTATAATTATATCTACAAGGGAAATATTTTCATTTAACGATACATCGGTCACTGAACTTGTTTCCCTTGAAACGCCGTTATGATAAGATCGGTCGTTTTTTATGCTTATATTTTAATAATTACCTACTGGTTGCGCCTTCCATGAGTTAATTTTGCTGTATTTTCTGTGTTTTTGCAGGCCCAGCGCCTTGGTTTCAACGGACCTGTTTGCGGCCCGAAACCTACTGAGAAGCATATTGTCAGTTTCACTGATGAACAGATGAGAGCTGGAGAAGGAATCATTGGTCTCCAGGCTGGTACCAACAAATGTGCCAGTCAGATTGGTATGACGATCGGCGGCGTACGACATATCGCTGACATCAGGGCCGACGATCTCAACAAGGACGGCAATGCAGTAATTTCTTTGCAGGCTGGTACTAATAAATTTGCCAGTCAAAAGGGCATGTCCTTTGGATCTGTACGACACGTGGCTGACATCAGGGCCGATGATATGACCCAAAACTCTCAGGGACATGTCGGTCTTCAAAGCGGCACGAACAAGTGCGCCAGCCAGGCCGGTATGATGGGCTTTGGTGCAGTCCGCCACATTAGTGACATCAGAGCCGATGACATGGACAGGGAAGGACAGTCCGTGATTGGTCTACAGGCTGGTAGCAACAAAGGTGCTAGCCAGAAAGGTATGGTCATTGGTGGTGTTCGCCACGTAGCCGATATTCGAGCAGACGATCACTCGAAAGAAGCCGAGGGTGTGCTCAGTCTCCAGGCCGGTACCAACAAATTTGCAAGCCAGAAAGGTATGTCATGCTTTGGTGCTGTCCGCCATATTGCTGACATCAGGGCCGATGATATGGACAAACAGAGCGAGGGATCTCTTAGCCTGCAGGCCGGTACCAACAAATTTGCCAGCCAGGCCGGTATGAGTTTCGGTGCTGTACGTCACGTCGCCGACATCAGATGTGACGAGTTTTCCGAAGATGGCAAGGCAACAATCAATTTGCAGTATGGTAATCCAAGGGGTGCTAACCAAAGTGGTATGAACATGGGCAAAGCACGACACATCTGTGATTGAAGTCTCGTTCCAACGGTGGCTTGAAGTAACATCAAGAGAAAAGATTATTTTTAAAAAAAGGGAAGAAGAATGAAGAACAAAGAACTAGCATAAGCGGCAGCCGTGAGAAAAAGAGCAAATGCTACACGACAACAGAAAATAATCTTTAAAAAAAAAATTTAATTAATTAACTTTAAGAAAAGAAGAAAAATGAAAAAACAACAAAAGAACAAAACGAAAAATGAGACTCTTGACACCAAACAACTAGCGAACAAAGAACTGAGCTCTTGAACTTGTATTTTTTATTTATAATTTTTATGAATGGTTATTCATTCATGATTGCAACTTCGGTTAACGAAAAACAAATTGATCCCCTTTTACTTAGTATCCAACCCCGTTGCTTAAAGTCGGTGTCTTCAAATAAGCAAAAACAAAAAAAATAGTTCATGAGCTAAAATATAAAATAACACACAAAAGACAAAAGAATTTAGAAAATATTGCAAAAGGGACACAATGGATGCAATAACCAAAAATAGAGATGGTCCCTACAGATCGCTCATTTGTTTTATTTACTTTCATGCGAGTTTTTTTTCCGAAAAACCCAAGAAGGTGTTTTGTTTTTCTGTTGTTTCTTATTTTTACTTTTGGTAAAATAAATTAAAAAAAAAAAAACCTTAATAAATTTATACAATTATGAATCAACGATAATGGTAACAAAAGAACTCTACAAGAACTAGAAAGCAAAGAACTAAGATGAAGGAATCTATTTTTCTTCTATATATCTTCGAGCTATGGGAGGGGGACATTTTTCTTGAAAACCAAAAAAAGGCCTTCCATTTTTTTCTCACTTTCCCCCACTTTACAACTTTTTTCTTTTTGTGTTTCCCGTTCTACCCATGCCTTCGCATCAGCAAGAACTTAATTTTCCGGGATTTCTTTAAGCCCTGCAGACAAATTTCAACGAAGTTTACACAATCGCTGCTATTTTTCTATTAAAGATCATTTTGCTTTAAACAGTACAATTTTATTTAAAAGACAGAATTATTCACAGCAAGCTAAAAAAAAAAAAAAAATGGAAGAATGAACGGTCAATTTTTTTTGTCGGGATTTCGATTTTCTTAAAAAAACGAAAAAAAAAAACCGCCAGCTATGTTTCGACGTACAATAAAAGCACCATTCAACAATGGTAGTAGCTGTGTTCTTTTTTATCACACAGTGCCTTCCATATTTTAACATTTTTTGTTAATTTGTTTATTTATTCGTTTAAATTTCTTGCTTTACGTAGCAAACTATGTATCTGGACTGACATCTACTGGTAGATTTTATCATTTAAGGAATGGCTAGGAGTCTCGACAAGTTTATTCAAGTCACGGTTGAATTCAAGTTAAAATCAAGAATTATGCTTACTTTGGTATTTTTACTGTCAAAATAAAGACAGGTGAAAGAGAAAACTCTTAGATAATTCCTAGCTGCAAATTGAAATCTATAAAATTAAAATGTTTTAAAGATCTTAGGAGAAAAAAAACACTTTGGAAGCAGCTCTGCTGCGATTTTAACGTCTTTCAATGAAAATTTTGGAAAAAAAATCAATTAAAAATCCACTAAAAAAAATTGAAAACCCTTAAAAATCTGAAAAGAAAAAAAAACTGAAACATTAATGAGGTAGATGGATTTGTTATTCAGGAAAAGATAATTCTAAAGCTTTCACCCCACACAATACTTTTTCTTTTTTTGCTTTTCGCGATTTCACGGTACGCAATGACTACACGCAATGACTACACGCAGTGAATACACACACACAAAAAACGAAGAAACAGTTTTTAAAAAAAACTTTAAAAAAACAGTAAAAGCAAAAAACAAAAAAAATAATTTAAAATATTTCTTTTTCAAAGCGTTTTAAAGTATTTTATCATTGCACTCCCTCCCAAAATGTTGTGATCAATTTTTTTTTTTTACTGCAGCACCAAAACGTATTTTTAAATAAGGACAAAGGAATAATAACGGTATTTGGTTAGCGTCTGAATAGGGGAAAACCTACATTCTCTTCTGTAGTATTATTATCTCTTTTCTAATTCCCATTTAAGTTTGGCTTAACTTAACTTAACTAAATTTTGTTGTTTATTAACTTCCTCGAATGTTGTTCGTTTCTGTTTACACTTAATATTTTTTAAATAAGTTTATTTTTAAAGCTAGGTTATTTGGTGTCATTTTTATTTACCATATTTGCCGGCATATAAGACGCATATAAGATCTATGCAAATATTACACTCCGTCTAATGTAGTGTTATTATGATCAATGTTCAGTCCAATAAAACTTGAATTGGAAAGACAGGGTTTAGATGAGCTGACTATCAACTACAACTGTAAAACATACGTCTTATAGCCCGGCAAATACAGTAAATAAGGTTATTTTATTGTTCCCCATGATAGAGATTGGAACGTAACTCCTATAAAGTTTATATACAAGAACCTAGCACATTTTTTAGATAGCTTGCTATTAGTTCATGAAGATTAGATTCTACTACGTCTGTCCCAAAACAGTTGTTATATTTAGTGTATGAAATTCGTATGCAAATGTAAGAACTATTATGGGACAGTAGAAAGAAGTAAACAAACGCACCGATACCGTTTTTAAAGAAGGTGGACAATTACATTGAAATTCATTTTGCCGTGTCCTCCAATGGAGCTGTGTCCACTTAGACATGTTATTATGTGAGAAAAGAACAAAATTAAGACAGCCTAAAAACAATAATGAAGAACAAATGCTTACTGAAAGTGAGAGAGACAGAAAGAGAGAGAGAGAGAGACATACAGAGACAGCGAGAAATAATGAAAGGAAGGGAGAGAGAAAAAAAAGAGAAACACAAAACCCACCATGTTTGTTGTCGATGAAAACCATAGAAACAGCAAAGACGACAACTCGAACCATATGAAATGGAAATTTATCGGGTACCAATGGCAGATTATGTACTTTTTAAATCTTTTGTACTTTATTAAAACTCAATAAATTGGTATTTATTCTTAAAAAAAATAGAGAGTTTAGTTATTCTTTATGGAAATCCTCTTTATAATGATCCTAATGTAAGGATATGTAACCAAAACTAATGAGTCCATTGTTTCAAACTAGCCGAAAAGCCCGTCAGTGGGACGGGTATTCGACTTGTAATTAAGAATGGATAACATATTTGCATGAATCTGAGTACATACATCTGAGCAATTAACCCATTAACTGCCGATGAAGGAACTTTCCGTCATTGAATTTCTATAGCTAACTCAGGGCTTTTATCTTGCAATGGACCAGGGCTTTCATCTTGCAATCGACAACTATTACACTTGCTACCTTCCGCAGTTAATGGGTTAAAAGAGAAAACACTGTTAAAAACATTAGGCGATTTATTTCATTCCGCAAAAATACGAGCTGGAATTTATAAAACTTAGGAAAGAGAGCAGGCAATCTATATACATCGATATTTGGGTAATCAGCAGATTTTGTCTTTTTCTTGTAAGGTCGACACTCCCCTTGACTGCTGTTAACTGAAAATCTATTTTTATGAACAGCTTTAATGATAGCACGGAGATTTAGCCAGTCGAGACTCCTTGGACATATATATCCCAAGGTTTCTATGACTGCTGGGATACACAGTACCGGTCATAAGTATTTGAACAAACAAAAATCTTGCATGTATGAAAAAGACTCCTTTGACATATATATTCCAAGGTTTCTATGACTGCTGGGATACACTGTACCTGTCATAAGTATTTGAACAAACAAAAATCTTGCATGTATGAAAAAGACTCCTTTGACATATATATTCCAAGGTTTCTATGACTGCTGGGATACACAGTACCTGTCATAAGTATTTGAACAAACGGACATTTTGCTTGTATGGCTTGGTTTTAAGAGTTAAAAACAGCAACTTCACGCAAGAATAACCAAATTCTATTGCAATCAGCACAACAGGGCATGCATTTAGGCATGTTTTGTGGTTTTGAATGCGATATTTCAGGGAAAAGAATTTAAATGAATTACATTGTTAAATGAATTAAACCAAACATTGTTTTTCTACCCAGCTAAGATTTTGTTCAGAATTGCAAAACTAGTTAGTTGAATAGCCTTGAACTAGACCAATGTATATATGGAAACAAGGCAATCGTAGGCAAGAACACGTAGGGTTTGTGCTTGTTCAAATACTTATGGGCATATTTTGTAGATATAAACCAGGTAACTATATATATATATATAATAATATATATATAAATGAGTATGTAAATAACTATGTTTATATCTATATAACACATACATACAGAACAGGTACATAAGATTAAGTGACCTCCAAAACCAATTCATCACGGTTAATCGAACTGAATCCCAAAGAATGATGTTTGTATAAACAGATTGGAAAGTGTCACATCAGTAATGATATGAATCAAGGGGAAAACGGTCTCTGGACTTCGTTTTGCAGCTTGTCGCATCATGCTTTCAAATTTTGTCTTGGCTTCTCGGTTTGAAATAATTCGCTTATGTTTTTTAACGGTGCACGTCGTTCAGGTCTGTCTCGCTTTTTACTTAAATGCACCTGCTTTTATATACAGTAATACCCTGCTTAGCGTGACACCGTTTAGCGCCGTGTCGCAATAGCGATGCTTTTCCAATATTCTTTCGTAATAAATTTGGTAATATTAAATTTCCGAATTAAATAATGAAGGATAAAAGACAGCATCATGAACAGCCTCCGAAATAACTGTACACAGTACACTTTGGTTAATGTGATATGTGTATGAGAATAAATACATACACAATAAGCTATCATATAGTGATATACAGCGAAACCTAGTGATATTTCACCAGCTCCGGAAAATAGCTACCAGATGAGATAAATAGCATTGATCCATTCCATCTTATTGAGGCTCAACAACAACATAACATATTTTAAGATAATGAGAATGACCCTGACTGGGAGCACAGCAGCAATGCCAAAAGAGGTGTTCTGGACGTGCTATTAATGCTATGTTATAATGACCCCGTATATCGTTGCATTTCTTTAGGAATGTATTTAGAGTGCTAACTGAGGTAGAAAGAGCGCTAATCGAGGTATTACTGTATTTATTTATTTTGCTTGTTTGATTTCATTTCCACAGTTTCCATGATTCTCAACAGTCTCCGGGGACAGCACAATTTTTGACATCCTCTTCCTCGTCGTCAGGGTCTCCGAGAGGAATCTTATAAGACAGTCCAGAGCTTTTTTTCGTATCTCCACTACACACACACACACTGCATAAGCACCCTCGTCCTTCAGCCATCCTCTTTTCATCTGCTACAAACCTCTTAACACGCTATACTATATTCGCTCGCCGTAAACGATAGAGTCAATCTATTTTAATAATGGTCATATCGCATTGACTTTGAAGTTTCGGGACACGAGTCCAACTAAGAAACGCTCGGCCTCTCTTGGCCTTCTGTGCTCTCCTTGGCATTCCGCCCTCTCCCCTTTAGCCTTCATGGCTCCCTTGGAATCCTCCTAGCCGTCATCTTTATCATAATTATCGTCATCATTACTACAGTCATTCTTTCCATTCACCCCACTTCTACATTATCATCACCTTGCTCAACCAAACCGCACGCAGGACGGACAAATACCCAAGGACGTGCTTGGGTATTTGTCCGTCCTGTGTGCGGTTTGGTTGAACAAGGAAGGCCTGCTCTTCTACATAGACGTTTGAAAACGAGACCTGAAGGCAGGTAACATCAACCAGGCAGGCTGGGTGGCTGTGGTCGCAAACCGCAGCAGATGGAGGCTTACCATTAAGGCAGGTATCCAGACGAGCGAGAAGAGGAGAGAGATGGGCCGGTGGGAAGAGTGGAGAGAGTGCAGACAGCAAATGGCAATGACAGCACCTACAGAGCCGGGCACGGACGACACCTGCGTTTGTCACTCGAGAATCGGGATTCATAGACAGCAGGCGCTGCAGTTCAATCATAGACTAATCCTTGGCGCACGTTCCAGTTTCTTCCGAGACAGACGAAGGCCGACGACGACATCACCATCAGTAATTCTTCAACACAATAATCATCTCGCATGTCGTTATAATCGCTATGATATCAGACCATTTTCCCCTCTACTATTTTAATAGCCATGTATATCATCATCATTTCAATCGTCCTCTCCTTTGCTCTCTTTCTGACCCCCGCAATCATCATTAACATCAATCTAGAGGAGGATCATCTTTATCTGAATTATCTCCCCTCCATGATGCTGAAATCTCATCGGAAACAGAATCAGCTTTGAAAACATCTGAAATCGACAGAGACAAAATGTAAAAAGACTACCAATGCCATCATAGGATTCAAAGCCTGGTGTTCAGATAGGTGAGCTCGTTCATTGTAAGAAAATATTAGTGGCTTGTAACTCATGAGAACATATACTGACCGCCTTTCAAAATTGTCTGTTCATCGTTAGTAAAATATAAAATTCTAAAAGATATCAAACCGTGTAAAGATAAATCACGTTTAGCGAACTGGGCACTCCAAAACAAGAAGTTTATGATCACATAATTCGATCAGTTAAACTCCGGTCTTCATCAGATAAAAATGAGGCCAACAGTTGTGATAATAAACTTTATATGTTTATGAGTGCAGAGTTCAAATAAAGTTAAGAATATATGTTGTTCTTAACTGTTTGTTGAATTATTAATTCACTTAGAAATATTTTGGCGGGTTCAAATAATTTAGCCAACAGATCCTGAATTTTGTGTTTTCTAATAACTTATTTTGCTTCGTGTAAATTGATATTAGAGGCCATCTAATTATATCTTGATCAGAAAACGTCTTTTCGTTCTAAACATAGTGTAAGTTTCATATTTCAAAACGTAATAGAAACTATATAATATCTTATTTAATAAAATATCTTATTTTATTCATTAAAGAACACAAGGAAAAGTTTTACAAAAGTTAAATTTAAAATCATACGAATTTAATCTTTATAATCATGTAATTCTGTAAGTCTAAATATATCATTATTTAAAGTTTCGTTTCTATGTTTTTCTAAAGATGTCTTCTTGGACATTTCATGCGGAATAATTTTGCGTTTAAACTATTTTAATTTTTAATTGCAAGTTGATGATAATTTAAGTGTGCGATTTCGCATACACTAAATGATACATATAATTGTATGTTATACAACAGGATAGGGATTATTCGACATTAAGATAAAAAGAAGACAGTCCGAAGACTCGAAATATATAGAAATTATTATTCATTTCCTGGCATGTTTCAGCTGTGGAAAAATGGCTTTCTTCAGAGGAGATTTCGGTGGAACTGGAGAATGTTTGGTCGGTAAGAGAGGAAGTAGGTCTTAGCAAACACAAATCAAACAAAAAAGCCTATCTCTCTCTCCCCCTCTCTCTCCCTCTCCCCTCTCTCTCCCTCTCTCCCTCTCCCCCTCTCTCTCTCTCTCCCTCTCTCTCTCTCACATACACACACATAAAGTAAACCAACAAGCACACATGATTTTCACATACACACCAGGGGTCGACCAGAAACTATTCCCCCCCTCCCAACCACCTCTGATAAGACCTACTTCCTCTCTTACAGACCAACCATTCTCCATTTCCAGCGAAATCTCCTCTGAAGAAAGCTGTTTTTCCACGGCTGAAACAGTCTACGCACTCTCTTCCTTTTATCATATAATTGTATCTAAACTCTAAAAGGCTGCTCGCAACAGATCCTTAGATACTGCCTGAGTAAGACTGACTTAAGTGGTGAGTGGTGACTGAGTTAGTAATGAACAACCAGTCTCTTTGTTTATTCACGTTGGCCCAATTAAACGGCTTGTTGACCCGTTTCAGCAATGGAAACACTTACAAAGATACATGTTTGGTTTTTAGCCTTTGAAGATTCGGCTCAAATAAACCGATGCTCTGATTAAGCAGTGACTTAATTCGAATATACTGCACATCGTAATGAAATTGATATAGGCTACAGAACTGACACTATGTCATGAACGAGTGTTGATAGTCCGGGAAAATCTATGTCTGCATAAGTGATGTGGATAATAGTGCGGTATATATATGATACACCCAGTCTCGATTATTCGGAATTCATTGTCCGGAATGGGCCATTAACTATTGATTATTTAATGGTGAAGGATAAGACTAATATTTAATGGCTTTCATTTTTTGTTTTGTTTTTGCAATTATTTGTAATACAACCTAAGTTGTAAATCTTGTTAGAAGAAAGAGAGAAGGGTTATGAGAAATCTACTTATATAATGAACAGTGTGATTTTTTTCTGTTTTCTGTCCGTAACAATGGACTCTTTCACTCGAACGTAACAATTTTGCTGATAAAATATCTCCTACCAACCATTTGAAACAATGGGTTCATCCACTGAAACGAGTTCAGTAGATGTTTATTGATTCCAACATTGAAAATGGAAAAAGAAAATAAGCAACATTTTCGTCATATTGTACTTTTTTTTTCATTTTAAGAAAGGTAGAAATTCGACTCAAACGCAAAGAAAAAAGATTTGAGCAGTTTATAGAGAATGTACAGTAAATGAATATTATTTGCTTAAACCGAAAGAACGTTTTGGTGAAACCCAGTACTTATGAAAACGAAAGAAAAGTAAGTAGCTAAAACGGACCTTTATTCATTGGCTGACAAGTTAGCACTCGTGAAATTAGCAACGGCTACGTAATTCTTTGGTAAAAATCTACATCCGTTAATCAAGTCGGTAAGGATCTACATCCGTTAACCGAGTCGAAAAAAAATATAAACATATTTTTATTTTTTAGCCAGTAATTGTTTTTGCTTTTACATCGTTAGACCCTAACAATCTTCCTGAGATTTTTTTATTTTTCAGAAAACATGTTTTTTAAGGTTTTACGAGTGGTATTCTATTTACATTGTGACTGTATGGTAAACGGGACCGTTATTTTCCGTCCGTTGTATGGAAATCAAGCTTCTAAGTATTCGGTTACTTCCCTTGTGAGGCATATTTGATATTTTAATGACGATACTCTGTGCTTTCATTAAGGTTTTAATGTTTGTGCTCCCATCCCCCCTCCTACGCACCCCCGAACTGACAGACGCGCACCCTCGGGCAGCCCTGCGTGGCCACCCACAAAAAACCTTAATGAAAGCACAGAAAAATCGTCATTAAAATATCAAAGAAACCTAATTAACAACCTTCACAAGAGAAAGTAACAACATGCTTCAAGCCTCACTTCCATACAACGGACAAAAAGTAACGGTCGAGTTTACTATACATTGTAAATAGAACCCCCATCGTAAAACCATAACAAACAATTTTTTCTAAAAACTAACAACTTCTAAGAAGATTGTCAGGGGCTAACGTATTAAAAGCATCAACTTCTCCCCCTCAAGTCTCTAGTCACGCGAACATGGGATCCCCCCCTCCTGAAATCGGCACTAAATGACCCACCAAGTGTCGATGTGCCATTAAACAAAACAATCAATCAATCAATCAATCAAAGCATCAACAATTACTGGCGAAAAAAAACTTGTTTCTATTTTTTTTCCGACTCGGTTAACGGATGTAGATCTTTACCGACTTGATTAACGGATGTAGACCTTTACCAATACTTTTAATACAACAGACATTTAGATTTTTTTTTTTAAAAAAGGGTCTCTTCCTCTGTTGAGAGATGGTAAAGGATAGAAACGTGCTTCCTAAAAGAATCGACAGCATCAGATTCGGCTGGCCACTCAACCGTCATTTTCGCTTATTTTCATTCTTCTTTTCAGGCCCAGAAACATCAGTTTAATGGTCCCACGGTCGGTCCCAAGCCACACGAATCGCAACCAATGCAGTTTGAGCCGGAGGTCATGAAGGCTGGAGCTGGTATTATCGGCCTGCAAATGGGCAGCAACAAATTCGCCACCCAGAAAGGCATGGTGATGGGAGGCGTGCGCCACGTGGCCGACATCAGATGCGACAACATCAACCCAGAGGGGCAAAAGGATATCTCCCTTCAGAGCGGCACCAACAAGTTCGACAGCCAGAAGGGAATGGTTATGGGCGGAGTGCGCCACGTAGCTGATATCCGCTGCGACGACATGACCCAGGATTCGCAGGGTCACATTTGGCTGCAGAGCGGCTCGAACCAGTTTGCCAACCAGAAAGGCATGAGCTTCGGTGCCGTGCGCCACGTCAACGATATCAGATGCGACAGGCTCTGTGACGAGGGGAAATCGGTCATCAACCTTCAGTATGGCTACACTGGAGGGGCCAACCAGTCCGGTATGTGTTTCGGCAAAAACAGGTTGATGTAATCAAGCGAGCGAAAACCTCCACTTTAAGTGTGTTGGGCACGAAATAGCAACTACAAAAAATTCGAAGATTCTTGATTGCACACACATACGTACACACACACACGCACATACATACACACATACTACATATATACACACACACACACATATGCACGTGTGCGTGTGTGTGTGAGAGAGAAAGAGAAAGAAAGCGACATATCTAAAGCTTTAACTGCATGTCATTAATCTTTTTTTACTAGCTTATTTTATTCACCTGATTTTTGTTATAATTTTACCGCAACGTTCAGGTCGTTCGACATTCTACGACCGTTAAGCCAGTAGTATTAATGGGAAATAAAGAATAAGCTTCCGGCGTCATTTGAACTCGCATCCCCGTCCTACGAAAAGAAAAACGGGTAATAAAAAATTTCTAATGACAACGTTTCGTCTAAGAACTACTCTATAATTAGCATTCAATATACCTGGAGTTATCTCCCTTGAAAAATCAGATCATTGATTATCGGGGTTAGCGTGGAAGCAGACCCCACGCTATAATTATTAAGTTGAAAAATGAACTGGAAATTGGTTTATTCTCCAAGTTAGAGTATCTCTAACTAAATTCTCTAATCTCACCACGATGTACCGTTTTTGTTGTGTTACGGTAACAAACATACACACATACAGAAATCGGAATCATTCTAATATAGATTACAATAATAACGTAAACTATCATCGAGGCAACAGGCTGCTAAAAACCTTTCTGATGATAACAGTATACCGGGGCTGGACTCTGAATCCTTTTCTCGTGTTTGTAACACACATAGAACCAGAAAGAAACGAGTATTTTTCCCACGTAATGTATCTTGCACGCATGTTACATATCAACTACAAGCACGGCTTTTCTTGGCTGCTGGACTCCTGCTATTCACACGACACTGACTAAAAAGAAGTGCACGATCCACCTGGAAACAATTTCTGAACTCTTTTCTGTTATTGAATTATTTGATTCAATGGTATATAATTGTTATTAATGTTTTTCACATCCAATTGAACTTGCTTCGGTCTGGATGATTAAAGGTCCTCTCTACACGCTGATTATGTTTATTATGTTTATTTTGTGTCTCTGTCATGTTTACTACTTTATTCTGTTAATCCAGGGGTTCTCAAACCGGGGTACGCGTACTCCTAGGGGCACGCAAGAGAAATTAATGGGGTGCGCAAGGTTTGTAAAAACACTGGAATAATCCCAACGCAACTTTTGTGTCTTGTAAACCTGACGCACAGTTGTCAACAATGCGTTCGTCAAAAGGATCATTCAGTAAAAAAACAAACATCTCTGGTTTGCTCGTTCGGCTCCCTTGCATATTCTTGATGTGCTTTTGTTTTAATTATAGTATAAACTATATTTCGTGCAAGACTGTCAATTGAGAATGATATGCGGATGTGTGTCTCTCTCCCTGAAACTGTGCCTAGAATTGAGTTACTTATTGGAAAGATCACAACTCATCCATCACATTAAAAGTGTTGTATATCCCATTTACACTGTTCTGCCGTCATGGGTCGTCTCGTCGTGGGTTGCTCATTTGCGGGAGGGAAATCACGGACTCGGCGAGAAAGGAAGGAAAGACTCGAAAGTTGTTTGTAAAAATATGAGAACATATTTTTTATTTCTTAAAATACATTTTGTCGGTCGGAGAATGAAGAGTGGGAGAGAGAGATAAGGTGTGCCCGAGAGACCGTCCCCAACAGGGGAACTTGGTCTTATGCCTTCCCGGCCTTAGGCGGTCTGCCTGTCTCTGCCTGGGTCTCTTGAGCGTCCTCCGTCCAGGGTGTCTGGTGTCTTTCTTTTATCAGGTTTGAACGCCCACGCTTGTGTGTTCAACATCCTGTTTTTGGACACTTACGCATATACATATTTCCTAAGGTCCCCGGGTCACTTCCACGTCCGCACAGGTGTTGGCATGGAAATGATCTCTCGTGGTAGTATATCATAACAAAAGTATAACATTAAATTCAATGAAATTACTGAAAAATACTACATGTCTATTGTCTGATCGATAGTATCCATAATTTATATTCTGCTATATTCTTCACAAGGTGTGCGCCAATACTGCAGGGCATGATGAACGGGTACGCTGGAAGAACATGTTTTGAGAACCCCTGTGTTAATCACTTAATATCTATGAAAACCTGCGATGTTTTTAATCAATAATTTAAAAAGGATTTTCATATGAGGTTGGGGTTCGATGGTACTATAGAAATTTCCAATACTTTAATATTACATACGTCTGGATGATTGACCTGAAAAAACTTTAGCCCAGAATCAAAGTGTAGTATCTATGGGCTCATTGAAAAGTGTTACATGCGTGTGTGTGTGTGTGTGTCTGTCTGTGTGTGTATAACACTTTTCAATGAGCGCATAGATACTACACTCTGATCTTAGGCAGAAGTGCTGAGGAGCGACACTCTGATCCTAGTCAGAGCGCACAGAGAAGGGTTAGATTTGAGAATAGGCTATATTCTTTTTTGTATTATTATTTTTAATTACTGTTGCATGTGCTAATCTGTGTGTATAGGTTAAAGAAAGGAGAACAATAGATGTTTTGTTCTCGATACTCGACGATGTGGATACAAGGACAAAGGAACGCGGCAAGGTTTGTTGTAAGAGTTTTGCCGAGCACGCGAAACTGTGTAAAAGAATGTTCCCGAATAGCAAGTCACGGTAGTAAGAAAACAATTCGCAAATATCACCGAATACACTTAGCACAGGTTAACTGCAGAATCAAGTTTCATAGCTAAAGACTTTAACGTGAGATTCCACGAAGACGATTGAAGGTGCTAATGTGCGATAAATAAATCTCATCTTTCAAAAGTACCATATTCCCCGACGTCGAAAACGCCAATCCCCTCCCGAAATAAGTCTCGAGGATTTACCCTGCGTCTTACAGACCGACAGTTACTTCTTTTCATAGACCTATCCTATTTTTATTCCTTTTTGTTTTCAAAATTCTGCAAGTCAAAATTGGGGAGCGTCTTTGAAGCTGGCGAGTCTTCAACGCCGGGGAATACGGTAATTTCCAAAATTCGTGCTTTTATTTGGCACACACAGTGGGCACAGATTATACACTCTCCGTGGGAATAAATGAGATAGCGGTGAAAGCCGTGATCCAAGATCCAGAATCATAAAGGCCCCACCCGCCCGTCAGTGTGGGCACTGGGCAGTACATGAATTGATAAGAAAGGTGTGGCGGGATCTGTGTGGGTTTTCTTCTTCGTTTTTTTTAGGACAACGTGTTGATAGGAACTATACATAACCGCCTTTCCAGTGACAGTTACAACCAGGCTCACGATGTGGGGTCATCATTTGGGGCACGAGATAAGGTGATATCGACCCTGTGCGTGGAGGGGGATTATGTTAGTGGGCGGCTCCCTAGGCATGTGCTGTGTTAAGAAACTGCTCAATGGCTATAGCACTGAACCAGAATATGCAAGGTCTGCGGTTCAACCTTTGGTGCCTGGTTGGTGCGGCGTGCTAACCTTGATTCGTTGCCTAACTATGGGAAAGGAATTAGGAATCCGAGTGATTGTATGATCTGATGAAAATAGTGAAAGCAACTTCAGATAGTGCGAGGTCGGTCTGGAAACTAGCTAATTCTTTTGAATATCTCGAGACCCGGTTGCGCGGCCTTGATGTAACTTGGCAACCGATCAGAGCGACCTTGCTGCACATGCCTGAACAGACACTATCCCGTTGTGTTACTCGGTCGGCAGTGAGCTTGTGTACTGTGCGACCGTCGCATTCACAATGACCGAGCGAGTCATTCTTCACGTCTCATGCAGGGTTTCTGGCAAAACATTGCATCGCTCAGGTCTTTCAGCCACCCCTATAAGTCCAGATCTGACTCCCTGTGGCTTCTGGCCTCTCCCAAAGAGATCTCAGACCGTGAACGAGATTAAGGAGGATGCGACAAGGCAGCTGATGGCTATACCGAAAAGAGGCTTTGCAGACTATTTTGAAAAGTAGAAAGGACGCTGGGTTAAGTGTGTGAGGGGGAGTACTTTGAAGGACGCTAAGGTCTCATTGACCTAGATTGGCGATTTTTTTCTCGGTAAATGTCTGGAAACTTTCCAGATAGACCACATATGTTGTTTTGACGACAACTCTCTCTTTAACAAGGATTCAAATCAGTGCAGCGTCGTCATCACTGTTTCATATCAATGGCAGGACTTTGATAAGACGACTGGTGATACATTTAGGCGCAGTTTACACTCCTCTCTCGGTGTGCTTGTGAGCGAGGAATTTTAATTAAGACCTTTCTCTTTCGTAAATACAGGTTCCCCCGCTATCCGAAATAGAGCGTTCCTATAAAAAATATTTCGTAAGCCGAAATGGCGTAAAGCGAAGAAGCAATTACCATTAATTCATATGGGAAAAACTTTGCGCGTTCCCAGACCCCAAAATAGAGATAATTATATGTTAGGCTGAGTCGACGGAGGTTGGAGTGGTGGGAGGTACAGGATACTGTGGTGTAGAAGAGAGAGAGAGAGAGAGAGAGAGAGATAATAGCTCGCCGCAAAACAAACACTGAACGCTATTTTCGATACCTTTGACCCAAATGTCCCACGAATGATTGAAACCATTTTATCAGCACTGTTTATTGGGTTTATTGATTAAGTCTAGCGTGCCGTAGTCTGACATAATGCCATAACACCGGAGTACTCATTAAGCTCGAACACGCTACATTCGCGAATTAGTTAATGCGACGAGCTTGTTAACCATCACGTTACGGCATCATGCTGCTCATGGTCTCCACCTCTGATCTACGGCATCCCACAAACCTGGGGATGGTTATTAGCTCAAGGCATTCCAAGAGTTGTTCGGTCTATTGAACTCATTCTTTGTGTTGCTTTTGTTGTCACCGCGACGTTTCGACCGAGCCACTCCACAGCCTTATTCAGGTTTACAATTCATAAGGAAAGGGGGAGTCTCTGTTTTACAGGAAAAAAAAGAGTTCAATAGTCTGGACTGCTCTTGGAAAGATAATGGCTCTTCTCAAAATTATGTCACCAGATGGAGCATGTCACCAGATGGAACAGTGGCGCACTCAAAGGTAAGGTTCAGTGGCAGTACTCATCATCATAATCATCATCATCGCTTCCACTCGAGACTAGCAGGGCGGCTCAAAATCAAAGTACATTGTCAGGGTTCACAGTCACAGTCCTTCATAAACGCAACGAGGGCAGTTCGTCGCTCCGGGCGATCATTGCTTGCGTCAGCGAGGGCTCGGACGTTCCGGGCATCAAAGGAAGGGTAGGGTGACGCCTACTGTTGAGGAGATGAGGAGGAGGGTGAAGGTTGGAACCCGTTCTTCGCAGATTTGTAGTCATTGCCAGGGAGGAAGGCGCTTTATAATAATGTTCAGACTTTTCAAATAGTTCTTCGGACGTTTGAACTCCTTCTTGCCATTTGTGTTGTAAACACGCCGTTTAAACCCGACAAGACAAAGACACAGAAACACCCGGGCCATGTGCTATAAGGGTTATCCCCTTTAAACACAACTTCTGTTTAACCCATCACACTCGGATTTTACACCTGAAGAAGGCCGAAGAATGGATCGACCGAAACGTCGTGTTTACAACACGAATAACAAGAAGGAGTTCAATCGTCCGAAGAACCGTTTGAATATTAATCACCCTTCTGAAAACTATAGAAAATATCTGTTCAGTTTGTTGTTGTTTGAAGCATCGGCTTCCCCAAATGCGGTAGTACGGTTTGTGTACCCAGATGTGACTTTCATAGAGCAGCGTGTGCTACGAGAAAAGAAACCGGGTGCACATTCCGGTGCCTGGGTTTGATCCTGGATCCAGGGCACAGCAAGTTGAGACGCTGGGGACATGAACAAGCTGCATTTCTTTGTAAGAGCTTCGAAATCGGCGTTAGATCTCTTCCGATTCTCCGACGACAAATAAACATGTAATACTAAGAACTGAAAAAAAATGCTATGTCTGAATCAAAATGTCTTTCCCCAAACTGTCAATATTGTGTGTATATATTCTGAGTTACTTACTAAGTAACTACCAAATACTAAGAGCTGTTAACCTTGCTTTCGTTATTTTCAATACGGATTCAGAGTCAATTATTATTAATTTGTTATTAATATTTCTTTCATCTTATATCTGTTGCTTTTTATTGCAGCTCCCAGATCGTCAACAGAAATAAGATGAAAGAAATACTAGTCAAATATTGATAAGAGCCAATGCTCTAATCTAAGGAATTCGAATACTATTTCCTCTAACAATACTTAGTGTAAAATAAAAACTACTATTCGAGCACTGCTGTTATTTCCATCAACATGGCCTGGTGAGTCAACGTCTTCAGTGTTGTTGGGGATTAAATCAAAACACGGATCAAATCTCAGAACACCTGAATATGATCTTATTTGTGCAGTTGCTAAAGTTCCCCCTTGTATTTATGAACTTGTGACCAAAAGACAAGCTCAACCTTCTCACAATTTAAGACAGACATATTCAAAGAATTAATTACTGCGTATCTTCTGAAGAGGATATTTCCCAAACCATTCACGAACAATTAAGTTGAGCTCTTATCAAAATCAATATAATTTTATTAATTGTTGGTCCTTAATTTTTAGGGGTACATTGGAACTTATCAGAGTGCCCAAGGAATATAGAGTAATATAGAGGAACAAAAAGGTTGGGAACCCCTGGAATAGAGAGAAAAGCAAAAGATATGATTTTTGTGGGGGGAGGGGGGGTCGACCAGCTCATTTTGTGTTTCACTACTGGCCATATTCCATTTCAGTGGTTCTTAACCGGGGACACGCCCCTTAAATGGGGGGCGTGAGTAATTTCAAGAGGGGGCGCGAACCCGCAAGAAAAAAATGAGAATTTCTCTAATTATTTTGGGAATTCTCTTAATTGTCTTTGCATGATATCGTGATGAACATAATATATTAACTTTATTTCACATATTTGCAGTACTCATTTCAGACTAATAATTTGGTTGAAGATGTGAGGGGGAGGGGCGTAGATGCAAGGCCCAACTACTAAAAGGGGGGTGGACATGGCATTAAAAAGGTTAAGAACCACTGGATTATATGTACATTCGCTGTTTATTATCAGATCTATCACTATTGTTGTTATTGTCTATTGCAGGCTCAGCGGCACAAGTTCAATGGTCCAACGATTGGCCCTAAGTATCTTGAAGGACACGAGGTCAATTTCAGCGAAGATGTTCTGCGCGCTGGCGAGTCTATAATCGGTCTTCAGGCCGGGAGCAACAAATTCGCTTCCCAGAAGGGAATGGTCATCGGCGGTGTACGTCATATTAACGACATTAAATGCGATGAAATCACCGAGGATGGGAAGGCAACTATCAACCTGCAAATGGGATACAACGCCGGAGCCAATCAATCAGGAATGAGTTTCGGCAAGAATCGGTCAGTTGTTGATCTCTGATTCCCTGACACTCGTGAACAATATTGAACGATTTCGAATAATGCTAATACAGAAATACCCCGCTTAGATTACCCCGCTTAGCGCTGATTCACTATAACGCACTTTTTCAAATAATTTTCGTAATAAATTTAATAATGTTAAACTTCCGAAAAAGAAAAATAATGATAAAAGACAGCATCATGTAGAATCTCTGAAATAACTGTATACTGTACATTTTGGTTAATGTGCCATGTGTATGAATAAACACATATACATACACAATAATGTATCATGTAGCGATAGACATCAACGCCTAGTGATATTTCATCAGCTTTCACCATTTTGTTGAGGCTCAGAAACTATCATATAATCTAGAATGGTTGATGGTACAATATTTTCAACGGGGTGGCACTATGTACATCGCGATAATAGATTGTTATAAAGACCCCGTATAGCGCTGTTTCGTGGCACTATGTACATTACGACAATAGATTTTTATAAAGACCCTGTATAACGCTGTTTCGTTTAGCGCTGCATTTTTTAGGAACGTATCTGGAACGCTAACCGAGGTATTACTGTAGTAGTAGTAGTAGTAGTAGTAGTAGTAGTAGTAGTAGTAGTAGTAGTAGTAGTAGTAGTAGTAGTAGTAGTGCTTCTTCCGTTATAAAATAAAAAAAGAACGGATTAATGGATTAACTCAAGGGTCTGCAACCTTTTTGACTTTGCGGGCCTTTGGTCGTGTATTAATGAGTGAAATAGATCGTTGACCTCTTCAGTAGGACAATTCAAAGGTCCCCGCTTAAACCAAAGAATGTTTTAAGTTTCATCGATTTTGACGTTCTCCTATTAGCGAGATGAAGGTGCCTGCTTTATCAATTATTTCCAGGTATCAGGTACGTTAAAGTAAAACGTCGAAACCGTAACTATCTTTATGTATCTATGTGTATATTCGTATTCACACAGATATGCGTACATATATACAGCATACAAACAATGCTCAATTCCTAAGCAATATCCTTTGTTCTGTCTTAGTAAGAGCAACGAATAACAATACACAATGTTACAATTCATACCCATGAAAGAGAGAGTGAGAGAAGGGCTTTTGCTTCCACCAATAAGTTGTACGTTTATTTGCGAAATAAAAGAAAATAATGCAAACCACAATTTGTCTTTGTTGTATTATGTAGGTATAGGCATACAAATTGGTAAAAACACAGGTTTTTACGGGAATGGTTTCAGGAATATGAAGATTTCACTGTGTTGCCCTGGCCACCAAACTCCCCAGATCTCAATCCCATTGAGATGTGTGGGACCAACGGGTTCACTCTGCAGAACCTACACCACATAACCTGCAGCAGTTAAAGGACATGCTGTTAACATC
>VCCN01002209.1:1458152-1472654 GCA_006491835.1 Architeuthis dux | reverse complement strand
TTAGTGGTGATCTACATTAAATCCTTAAAGCTTCTTAAATTAAATAAAAAAAAATCATTTATCCCTTTTTTGAAACTATACTTATTTCAAGCTCTTTATTTTTATTTTCAAAGTTGTGGGAAGATAAAAGTTTACAATTGAAGTTGTAATAAACTTATTTCTGTATGGTATATTTCAAAATAAAAAATAAATAAAAATTCATATGGGAAATGTGAGATCGGTTTGTCTATTAATTTCAAAATCAAAAAGTAAATAAATAAAATTGTTTGGTGTTGAGATATATTAGAAATATTTTACGCAATTCAAACAGAAATTGCGAATTTACGCTGCTCTATTACCAAAAACTTTATTTAATCAAAACAAGGATGAAATGTAGAATTCAGACATCATTAACCACATAAAATAATATTGCGAAGAAATAGTATCACAAAATTTTTAAAAATTTAATCAAAACAAGGATTGTGTAATTAAATAAATAACAAACAGTGAATACCAAAAAATGAATCTTTTCGGATGGATCAAATTTGTGTCCCTGAAAACGTTATTGTGCCTAACAAACTTTTGGCTTTAACGAACACCTCCTCCCCCCAATTAGTTTGTTATGGCGAGGGTTTACTTTACAATAAACAGCTTCCTCTCTATCAGGGCTCCAGACTAACTTTTTTCACCACCTTCCCGGACAACAATTTTAACCATCCCAGGAAATGTAAACTGTCTGAAAATCAAAATGTTGTTTCTTTACTTTATTATCATCTATAGTTGTTAGTTGTTAGTAGCATAATAAAAACACCATTAAAATGTTGAGGAAATAAATAATTGTCAAACTTCAGTCCAAACCAGGAGTTGACTTTGTTTTTCTGCCGTAACAAAACAAGAACAATCCTTGCCAAATTTTTAAAAAAAAGATATCTTCCCCAGATGCCTCTGGGACAGAAGTGATTTTCTTTTTTTAAAAATCTTTTCGTCCTGGGACGACATTAATTTCAAGCGCTGCTCTGTATATATATTTTTGTATAATCTTTTCTCAACATATTTTTCTTCTTTTTTTTTTCCCAGGAAAATGTGAACATCTTACCTGAACCAATCAATGTTCAATGTGTTCACATGGACTATTGCAATCTGAACTTCTTGGCTCTTCAACTGAACACTCTGAACTTCCAAACACAAGATGGAATAAAGAATTTGATTTGGTGCGATGAAGACAACTTCATGTTCAAGAAAATTCTGGCTCGCCCATGGCTCGGTGAGAAATTGGAGGATACAAAATATGTAGATTACAACCCACAAGTGTTCCGAAAATTCTTAGCTTTTTATGCAAATGGGCTTCGAGAATTGTTATAATATATAAAAATCTAAAATAAAGAATTTAGTATTTAGGTATTGTGTTCTTTGATTCAATTGAAATCATACTGTTGTATAACCATCTTGGTCCGCAGGTGGAAAAAGGAAGACTCGAAAATTGTTAATAAAAAATGAGGATATATTTTTATTTCATAAGATACATTGTGTCGTGGTGAAGAATGAAGAGGGGGAGCAAGACAATGAGAGCCGACATTCTGTTCCCAACAGGGGAACTGGCCTTGTGTCTTCCCCCAACCTAGGTGGTCTGTCTCTCTGACTCTCCGAGGGCATCCCGGGTCTCTCTGGCTTTAGAGGGTGTCTCTGTCGCTTTTATCAGGTTTGAATGCCCACTGATTTTCCAGTCCTGGTCAATATCTTGCCTACGACCCCTGAACACCTGGTGTGTCCGTTTCCGGTATAACTTTGTTGTCGTCGACATCCTGTTTAACTTTCAACACCTGTGGGCGTCAAATCTGTGACCTCCACCCACGGCTGCCTAAATATCCAACATCAGTATGGATGTGAAGGGGCAGGTTGAATAGGTAGCTACCTTACCCTACCTTCTAGTCTTTTTTTGCTAAATTCATATTTATATTTGCCCAGAATCTATCTCAGTCGTACACTTTTTGATATGGTAGATTTTCTTTTAAGTTTTTTTTTGATTTTTTAAGTAAATGTATTTTTATGTTTTTCAGACAATCCCTCTTTAAAACTGTAAATGTCATTTAAGAACTTTGTAAAATTATTTTTACCTGAATTATATTTTCAGGATTTTGACATAAACCAGTTTTAGTACATATCTTATTTTTCATCTTTGTTTCTCAAACATGAATTTCATGTATGATTCATATCTATATCTTATCTATTATTATTTTGTGTATGTGTATGTAGTGTCCAAAAGTATTAGAACAAAGAAAAATATGTAGTGTACAGTTAATTTATTATTATTAATATTTTATTAACAGATTATGCTGAGCAGAAATTCTCAAAATCAAAGATCTATGATAGAAAGCTCTGTTTATGTCTACATGCCATATATGCTGGTATATAAGACGTCTAACCAGGCGCATTGCCAGGGTACAGTGAGTAGAGGGGCCATCCATTAAGTCTGGGGGTGCCTTGAGTAGAAGTGTTGCTAAAGCAGTGCTAAATCTTTAAAAATAGCAAAAAAAGGCCAAAATGTTTAAGCAAAAAACAAAAAATGGCAGAGTATCTGAAGAAAGAAGGTGAAGCAGTTTCAAGCGCTGGAGATGAGTCGTAAAAATGGCTTATGTTGTAAAGATTAGCACAAAAATTATTCACATTACATTCACCAGGGGTGGGGGCAAATGATTTCCACGAGTAACTCTATAGGAGAGTATCTGTTCACACATGCACAGTAAGGTCCTCTCTGATTTGGTTGCCAAGTTACATCAAGGCCACGTAACCAGTTCTGGAGATATTCAAAATGGCTGGATACTTTCCAGACCCCCCCCAGTTTCTTCTTCATTATGTCCGTTCACAACGTGGGTGATCAGGACTCGACAGCTTCCACGTCTTCCGGTATTCTTTCTGCCATGCACCTGCTCAACCCCTTCAAGTAGGTTCCCCCCAGCCTACCTATGTCCTCCAAAAATCTTAGCAAATGTTAAACAACTCTTCACCTTCATTATAAATACAAAATCAAAAATGAATACAAAACACAAAGTTGGTTTTTTTTTTCTAGTTACAAATGTTTATTTCATTTTGAATTGTCTTTGATGAGTAATTATACAATAATGTTGCATATAATCATTTCTACTGGTGCTCGAATATTCATTTGTATAGATTTAATGTTTAACTGCATTGAAAAAAACTGCACCAGAAAAATAAGGAAATAAATAATTAACAAATAGTATCAATGTAAATATAAACATAATATTTCTCAATATATATAACATATCACACGCATACATAGGTACATACACACACAATATAGGAATCACATGTCAAAGTTTGTATTGTTATAATAATTTACAATATATGAAATTCATGTAGAAATTTAATGCCTTTTTATGACCAGATTTTTGTTTTTTTATACATAGTGGCACAGAAGTCACTTTCCATTTTAAAACTTGAATGAATTTTCCCTTTAGATATATTTATTTGGGACCTTGGAAATTACTTTGAACTCCTTGTGGAAAATATAACATCCTTCAAATGCCTCTCATTTTCAGCTTTGCAGAGTTGAACCTTTTCTAGGCAATGTTCCACTAATACAGTAATGCATATGGCTCCAATGCTCTATTTTTTGTTGAAGTAGTGTTTATGTAAAACCTTCCTTTAAGATAACCCTAAAAAGAAAACAATAAGATCAGCCGAATCTGGCCAATCTGTTTGTCAGTTAATTTCTGATCCATGTGAAATTAATTTGTGAAGCTGAAAATAGTATGCATTTGAAGGATGTTATATTCCACAAATTAGTTCAAAGTAATTTCCAAGGTCCCCAATAAATATATCTGAAAGGAAAAGTTATTCAAGTTTTATTAAAATAGAAACTGACTTTTGCACCACCCTGAATAATCTAGAAGTGCACAACCTTTGAGGCTAATGTTACCAAGATAATGACGACTGTAATAATCATATTGGAATGTCATAACAATGTAATATTGATGAAACCTTCAATGAACGAGTGCATTGGAAGATTTAGAGCAGTGATTCTCAAAGGGGAGGCACTTGGCTCCCAGGGGAGGAATTTCAGTCAGGGGAGGAACGTTAACCATAACCATAAAATGGTGGAAAAAAATCTTCTAGATCAGTGCTCCCAAGGGTGAATGAAATTAATTTGTGGGTGAATGAAAGCTGATGGGTGAAAGACTTAATTTACTCAGATGTTTATATTTTTTCTATACTTAAAAAGGTAATTTTTTTATGGTAAAACATGCAATAAGTAAACATTCTTTCAAGGAATCAAATTCTGAGTTCAAGACTTGTTTGCTATATTTATGTAAGCTAGGAAAATTCTTATAATCTTTGTTAATTTTTGTCACTCCTTTCTTTTTGTCACTCCCTTTTTGTCACTCCTAGTTTTCTTTACTTATTTTTAGGAAGTTAAAAAATAAGAATAATATAAATGCATAAGAAAATGAATTCATGCTTTTGCTCATGATGCAAAATGAATTAAAATTATACACAGAGGAGAAAAGACGAAAAGGATAAGAAAAAATGAAGGAAATTTAGTCGCGGGTGAATGAGATTTTGTAATAAAGACTTGAGGGTGGATGACACTGAAATAGTTCAAGAAGCACTGTACTACATGACAATTCATGATGGGGGAGGAATTGAGGAAACTTGGGATCTCAAGGGGAGAATTGTGACCTGGGACTCTGAGAACCACTGATTTCAAAGAGTTTTATGGCAAGCTTTTAGCAAATGTGGAAACAGAGAAAGTGGGAAAACAATGTGATGAAAGAAAGAAGACGTTCTTTGATTTGACTACTTACAAATACAATCACAGTTGCTTTTGTCTGAACAAAGTGTATAAGTATGGGTGACGAGGTGGCCCTGATTTTACACCGATTTGATTTACAACAATTGTAATTTGACAGATTTTTTCTTTAAAAAATGTTGTGAATTTGGCTGTAGTTCATATTTTTACCACTGGTGGCACCACAGTGCAATTTCGACCAATCAGCACAATCCTAAAGCTATAAGAGTTGCACTAAATATCATAGTGTTAAGATAACTGGTGGATTGATTTTTCTTTGTGAATCTGGCTGTAGTTTATATTTTCACCAGAGGTGAAATTTCAACCAATCAGCACAAAGCTAAGGCTAGAAGAGTTGCACTAAGTGTTGTAATGTTCAGATAACTGGTGGATTGATTTTGTGCCGAATTTGTTTATGCCGCTTCCTCTAGGAACGCAGGATTCCTTGGTGTAAAGTCGGGGCCGCCTGTATTTGAAAATGTCCAGATTAAAAGAAGTGGAAAGAAGAGAAATTGGATTTTAGTGTATATACATAAAAGGAGAAGTCGGATTTATATTTGGGGGGTCAGAAATAATTCTTTTTTTTAAAACCAAAAAAAAAACCCAATCCCCAGCCCTATTCAGTGATGGGTATTTGAATTCTTTATCATAGATTTTGACCAAATGTCAATAAGAATAATAATTATATAAATGGAAATTTTATTTCTGTAGATGATAGTGCAGAGTAGTCTAGTGCTTACCGGCACAGAAAATGGAAGTTCAAGTTTTGTCCAAGTCTACTTGCATTCACTTCACACTAATATCCTTGGAAAAGGCATGAATCCACCTCTCCCCTCCAGCTATGTATAAATAGCAAGGCAGTTAGAGCCCTTTAGCCCTATAAGGCAGTCCATCTTGGGTGTGGGGCTAGCAATTCCAACCCATAAAACCTATTTGCTACTGAAACAACAATGCAGCCTTATATTCCATAGGTAGTCTACAGGAATAAACAGCATGGTGTAGATACAAAAATCTTAGTGATAACAAGTGATTATAGATAAGAAAAATATCTAATACAGTAGACTCTTGTTCGGCACCGTCAGGGATTTAAGAGTGCTGTTATAACTGGCGGATTTTATACAAAGTGTATTAATAATGAGAAACCAAAAAGTACAGAAAAAAATGACTTTTTATTCCCCTTTCACAATCCAATGCCCCATGTTACTTTAGTTTCAAGGGTTTACAAATTTTAGTCTTTGAAATAATGCACTGAAATCCTCATGTGCTGTTGCTGCAAACTAATCTCTGACAAGTCTTGCGAGAATATAAAAACAGATGTATGTGTGTTATTAAATAGTTATTAAATAGTGCTTAAATAGTGTTAGAATGAGAGATTACTAATTTTTTTTAGCGGATACTTTGTGTTAGAAATGATAATTCGAATGTTTGAGTTAAAATAGACACAAATTTCTCTTTTTCTTTATGAATAGGCAAAACAGGATGATAAACACCTCGATTTAGAAGGAATACATTGGTTCAAACCCAGCAGAAATTAATGCTGAAATCCCACTGAACAATCCCCAGCTAAAGGGCCGGAGGAAAAGCCCCTTAGCCCCGTAAGGCAGTTCAAATGAAGCTCAATTAAAGGAGAAGAGTTGGGCGGGGGGCTAGCACCTCCATCCCGTAAAAACCTACTTACTACAGAAACTGAAACAGCATCACCCCAGCGATTGTCCGTTGGTGTGGTTTATCCCTTTGCTCCACAGGGAGTTTACAGGAATAAATAACCACCCTACAATTCAAATGAGTAGTTGGAGCCCTTTAGCCCCATAAGGCAGTCCTTCTAGGGCACGGGGCTATCAACTCCACCCCATAAAACCTACTTGCTAATGGAACCGAAATGCAGCCCTGTGCCTCTCAAGGATTCTACAGGAATAAACAGTGTAGATACAGATTCAAATTGTGGCTTGCATATTATGACCAGAAAGAATTAAGACGACAATCTCTACATTTTATATAAAAAGGGCATCACCGAAGTATTTCTTTAAACAAACATATGTATTCAGAATATGAAATAAGCAGTTAGTTTTATATTGGATGATGGCTTTTCAGTTTTATAGGGTGTTGTTGAAAAGGCCATTTTTTAAGTGTTCAATTTGCTGCGAGTCTGCAAACGAATAAATGATCATAATTAGTGAACTAATAGGAGTAGAGAGGCAAATGAGGTATCAAAATGTTCAGAATAACAAGACCTATAAGAGGGCACCAGATGTACAAGATCTTCCTGTAAAAACTCATTGCATGTAGGTACTACTCTAATTCATCAATTCTTTAAAAAGCCAAACTTTCTAAAGATCAGAAGATTTTGTTTTTGGTTTTCAGATAAAGAAAATGTTGTTAATGATGACTGACAACTTTACAAATCCTCGCACAACCCACTCATAACTTAAGATCATTTGTAGAGAAGCAAAGAGCTTACTTCTTGTATTGCCCCGAATATGACAAAAAAGAAATCTTTGGGTGCCAGAAATCTTCACTGCTTATTGAAAACAACATTGTTATATTAATCCACATATATAAAACACAATCTGTATCCATACATGCATATATATATTTTAACACTTTTTAATGAGGACAGATACTACACTCTAGCTCGCCACCAGAAGTGTATTTTTCATGACATTCAATCAGAAAGAAAAAAATGAAACAAGTTGATTATAAAACGAATTTCAAAAACATGAATTAAAAATGTTGTTATTGGATAAAAAAAATAATTAAATAAATGCAATAATACAGATGAAGTTTCGGCAAAGTTGAACAACCATAAAAAATGGATCACATCATAAGGACTGATTTGACCGATCACCACTAAAGAAGCTAACATTAAGTTGAATTGTGCTTAAAAATACAACTAAAAGTTAAGATGAAGGTAAATAGTAGTTAAAAATGGTTTACAATACTTTGTCTAAATAAAAATTAAATAATCGATTGCTTTTAAAACCAAAACAATACCACTGCCATGCCGGCCTTACTGAAATTGTGATTAAACAAACTAAAAATTAGAATGAATGTAATTAGTCAAAAAAAAATTTTAAATTGTTTACAATACTTGATTTAATAAAAATAAAATAAAATCATTTTTTTTACTCAAACTCAGTCATTGCCATAACGGCTTAGTACTTAGTACGAGTAAATAGAAATACTGTAAGTACGAAAGTACAAAATGTTAGCTTCTTTAGTGGTGATCAGTCAAATCAGTCCTTATGATGCAATCCATTTTCTTTCTTTTTTTTTTTTTTAAGTCGTCCAAATTTGCTGAAGTTTCTTTCGTAATTATACATTTTCTTCCACGGTGCCATTAGCTGTTTGTTTTCCTCAACATTCATTGCACAAATAAATAAATTGAAAATTTAAATATAAAATTAATATAATGAGTTTTGTGATACATCCAGCATAGAACAGTTGCGGGCATAGTTCCCTCTGAGCTGTGTGCATACACATACATTTTGCAACCAGCACACAAAGAAAATTAATGTGTGCACAAAAGTTTAGTTACCTAAACAAAAAAATTAATAATTATAATCTTCATTTTACAACACAAACATCATTAAGGCACCATTGAAACATACAACATATTTGTTAAACCTTTTTCTCTTTAATTCTGTTTGTGTGCACTTACTGGGTTTTACTTTTCTGAAGAATTGTAATAATGAATTATTATTTCAACATAATAAGATTTAATACAGTGATATTTAAATAGAGAGTGTGATGTTAGGCAACAACTGGTGTTCTTTATTGGAAAGCTTTTTAAGGAAAAGAGCCAATTCTGTCTTTTCCAAGTTTTTTTTGTAACGTACATTCAACAAGGACTTTTAAAAAGGTTTATCCGTGAAAATTTTCATTTCATTTCTTAAAGAGAAAAATGGAATTGTACAGAAGATGTTTTTTTTATAAATTTGACAAAAGATTAAATTCATAAGAGAAAAATATTGATAGAACATTGAAATTTTACTAAAATATTTGAAAATTATTTGAATTGTTTCCAAAGCAAATGAAAAAAAAAAAAAAAAAAAAAAAAAAAAAAAAAAAAAAAATCAATATTTGGAAATGCCCAAAAATTAGAGACAGCCGTACACAGGATGGTTTCGCCCTTGCAGAAATGGATTCAGCCAGATCACATATGTGTGACATAACAGGTAAAGAGGTAGTGTAGCTGTGGTGGTGTAGCTGTGGCAGCTATCAGATGTAGACAGGATTTTAACACCATTAGACCACTGAATGATTGATAGGGCCAGAAAGATGAGGCACACTAATCTCCAAGGTGGCAACTGCTGTAGGTTTTTCTTGGGCAACAGTGACAAGAGAATACCAGGAATATATGTGAATTCTGGACCGCCACACCCAACAAACAACTCTTATGCACAGCCCTGGAACTTGTCTGGATAGATATACCCACACAATAACTACAGCACCTCGTATACACTCCATGCTACATCACATAGCCACCATTATTCAGGCAAAGGGAGCAGCTACACATTATTAGGTAGCTGTCTATAATTCTTTGGCACTTCAGTTTATTATATTTAAAATTATCTAAGAAAAATACTGCCTAAATATTCATTAAAATAATGATAATAAAACTTGTAAATGTTGAATTGAAAGAAAATAGGTGATTGAAAAAAATGATTAGGGAGACGAGTCAAGAATAAGAAAAAAAATGTTAGGTGTTGTTTTTGGTATTAACAATGGCTGACAAAAGAAATTGCCGATTTTGAAAGTCATTGAATAAATAAAGGCACAAAAGGTAGAAGAAGGTGGAATAGAGAAAATCAAAAGAAAGTTTGACTAGTTTGTTCAGAAAACAAGATTGTATATAGAATTAGTGCTTTGCTCAGAATGTAGCTGCATATTTCATAGCCATACTATTGTGTATTTAACACATTCAAATGTTATGCTTTCTCCCTTTATTTATTTGTTTGTTTTTTTTTATTTTGGGAGAGGTGATGCTCGTCCAGTATTCTGATCTAGGAGCATTACCCTTAGTTTTTCATTTGTTCAATTAGAAAATATTTCACTAAGCATGGGCACACACATTCACAGATATATACATACATGAGGAACACACACTATAAATGTATAATAGAGGTTAACCCATTAACTGTGGAAAGTGGTGATAGTTATCCATTGCAAGATAAAAGCCATGACTCACAGATAGAACTGAGTTGCTACCAATCACAATAAAATAGAAATTTTATTGAGTGAGCCATAGAACTGCAATGACAGAAATTGCCGCCATTTGCAGTTAATGGGTTAATATATCAAGATATATTGTTATTAAAGATATTTACTCAGCTTAGTGCTGCACAAGGCCAAATTAGAAAGGAAATAGTGGGTAAGAAGATTGTGTGAAAAATTAGCATTTGAAACCCTGGCTTTTAACTGTGCTCAAAACACTGAGCGCCAGAACTGGTGGGAAACAGAATAATTATCTCGTCTGACAGGTGGGTCTCACGTACATTGTTATTAAAGACAAACTTAATTCTGATAACGGCCCTGTCGGCTGGAGCATAGAATATGCCGACTGCATCCCCTGCAGAGGGGTAGGATAATTCTGTTGATCTTTTAGTACATATGAATGCATATTAACACCTTCAGTGCCAACGTTGTTGTTGCTGATGTGCGTTAGGCCCAGAATAGAACAATGGGCATTCCCCAGAGACTGAATAGCATCACTGGAAAGTAGGCATTAGTCAGAGCAGTGTGGGGAGGACAAAATGAAGACAAGATGCAAATTTCAAAAAGGGGGATGTTACATTATTAACATCGTTTGGTGCTTAATAGGTAAAGTCGCAAAAACGTTAATTAACATTGTTTGATTAATGTAATTCAAAATTAACCTCATTCTGTTTGGAAATTGTCTGATATCAATGCGTACTGTGTGCAATTAAACAGTAGGAATTCACAACCCTTAAACACATATAGCCACAAACATACTCATATAAATATACATATGTACAATATACACAAGCCATTTATACATTCAGTTACATATACAATCACAAAAACATAAAATATGTCTACATTCATTTAAATAGTTCTTAAGAAAATTAAACTCATTGTTGTTTGTGTTGTTAACACAACGTTTCGGCCGATCAATTCTTCGGCCTTCTTCAGGTGTAATATTCGAATGTGATGGGATAAACAGAAGGAGAAATTCAGAATATATCTTAGTGGCAACCCTGTCACACGATAGGCATTCCACCTGTGGAGAAGGTCCTGCACTCACTGCCATTTGTAGTGTAAGCAAGTACCACCTACTGTAGGATGCAGATGTCAGATGGTGCACTTGACAGACCCCGGGGTGACACGATTGAGCGAGCACCAGCGAATAATAGTCTTTTTATATGTGAGTTGGGGTTACATAAAACAATTGTACTGCACAATTATCCTTTATTGCCTATAAGGTTCAAACTTTCAAACCCCCTTGCCCTCAGTGAGAAGGCCTGATCCAGGGAAGGAATGGGATGGAGAGCAAATGCTTTGTTTGTACACCCCTCCTCCCCCAGCGGACACGCATGGCCACAGTCCATTGGAATTTTCAGCGTTGTTTAGATCAAAAGACTTATTTAAAGTTATATATTTATCAGATTTAAAACTAATACAGAACAAAAGATTAATTGGCTTTGCAGTTTTATGGCTAAGATCAAAGTATAGTATCTGTTCTTTGAAACCGCCATGACCTCGAAGTTCAGAGAACCACGGCCCTTCGGGGGTCCTTGTGGCATGTTCGGGTATTGTCCTGGGAGAAGTTGCACAGGATATCTTGGCCAGCTGGTCGGGAGGCGATCACCATTAGTATGCTCAGGATTCGTCCTGAGAAGCTTTTGGAAACCCCCCTCTTTACCCCTGTCCTCGTGGCATTTGTCTCAATGACAGGGATTTGGGATTCTCCCCCTCAAGTCTTTAGACATGGGACCCCCCACTGAATTCAGCACTAAATGACCCACCAAGGATTTAACGGTAGAAAAACTAACGTAATTCATGGCATCAAAGATGCTATTTTTTCCTTGAAAGAAGTCTTGACGGTTCACCCCGCATCCCAAAAGCCGAGGGTTACTTTTTTCAATAGGCCAATCCTAATCCACAGAGGAACATAATCTGAACTCCTGCGTATGATCTCTGCATAAAGTGTAGAAATTATACTCTGTATAAAATACTAGATAAACAAAAATATCATAAATAATAAGAAAAAAAATATACACTAGCATTACAAGGGAAATTATGAATCACTGCCACCTATATATGCTGTGTTGGTGGTGATCAATTAAAAAACTGGGTTGTGATCACAAAAAAAAAATGTCTGAATTTTCAAAAAGACAAGTGGGCACAAACTAGTGACCAATTTAGCATTAGCTTACATTGAAAATTGAATCCCCACTAAAACCATATTTTGGGGAGGAATTTTCAAAAAACAAAAAAAGCATTTTCGCTACTCATTGAGGGGAGTGTGTGTACAAAATCTCAAGTTTCTACTATAAACGGTTAGGGTTGGGCGAAGTCTGGATACATAGATAGATACATATAAATGTGTGAACACATGAATAACCTGAACCTTTGGTAGCAGTGATTAATAAACCTTTGGTAGTGGTGATTAATAATCACAAAAATTAATTCCTGTATCAATATACTAGTCCTGTGTCTCCGTACTGTAAGAGGGAAAGAAAACATATAGACTAGGTCAAGATGATCTACACGTCACTAAGCCACACACAAAACATCTGGGTGTGGTGTTTATTTTGTTTTTTCTCAAAACTTTGCAAGTCAAAATTAGGATGGATCCTTGAGTGTCCTTGACACCAGGATATATGGTACTTCCTTCATGGCAGAGGAGTGTTATCAATTTTAATAGCAGGTTATCATAACACTTGTCTATGAAGATGCTTCAGAGATAAAAATGAATGAGGTATCATCGTGATAAAGTAAATTTAACGTTACTTGCCAAGTTCTGGAGCATTTCTTAATATTACTGTCCAGCAGTAACTTGCAAACATTGCTCCTTCATTCTCTTTGGTAGCGTTTCTTGTTTCAAATAAAGGCTCCTTGGTTTGTATAAGGCTAATCCCATATCTTCATAACTAGTTGATATTTCATTCTTTATTAATCATGTACCCCCACCTCAATGAGTAGAGAAAATGCTTTTTTTGGTTTGTTGAAAATTCACCCCCTAGATAGGTTTTTAGAGGGGGGGGGGTGTTCAATTTTATCTATCTATCTATCTATCCATCTGGACTTTGCCCAGCCATAACCATTCATAATAGAAACTTGAAATTTTGTATACACACCCCCCTCAATAAGTAGAGGAAATGATTTTTTTTTGTTTTTTTTAAATTCCCCTCCCAAATAGGATGGGGGGGGGGGGCAGTTTTCAATGTAAGCTTATGCTAAATTGGTTACTAGCCTGCTTGTTTTGTGAAAATTCAGACATTCTTTTAGTGATCACAGCCCAGCGTTTTAATTGATCACCCCCAACACAGATATATGGATAACGATGCCAACTCATTTAATACCTAGATTCAATAAAGGGTCAAGAACTGCTTCAAACATAGGTTTAGGGAATTTTGGGGCCACTAAAATCGTGGGTCCACCAGGGAAACTGCACGGTGTGCCCATGCAATAAGATAGCCCAGGTTACAGTAGCAGACCATTTATCTGACTTCTGGTAATCCGGAATTACCAGAAAAACAGCTATTTTTTAATCTGGCAGGCTTCATAGTAGTTCGCCGCTTGGACACTCTTTGATTTAATTTTCGTGGCGTGGTTAAATTGTTTTCAAATTAAGATTAGTGGATTAATATAGATTAAACAGACCCCGTTTTTTAAGTGGATTTAATTTGTATATGTATCCAAACAGTTTCGTTCTTTACTTTTCTTTGTATATTTTATATCTAAAAAATCTTAAGTAGATTAATAAAGACCAAACAGACACTGTTTTAGAAGTGGATTAATTTGTATCTGTTAAATATAATGCTGTTCTTCGTTTATTTTATATTTTAAGTATATATCAAGCCTTGGTCCAGAAAATCACAAAATCCAGGTCACCCCGGTCCCAAGCTTGCCAGATAAATAGTCTGGTACCATACTATTAATAACATTTGTGAACATTTCTTCTTAGAAAGCAGAGAGATACAGCACAGCGTTAGTTTACCATTTTTGATGCATTTGTTAAAACAAAAACAATAATACTTTTTAAAGGAAACACTACACCTGATAGGAGGCACAAAGGTTTGTCAATACAACAAAAGAACATTAAAGCAATCTCCAGTGGCATAGTAAGGGTTTTCAGCACCCAGGGGCAGTGGTGCTATATCCTAGGGAAGGGCAAAATTATTTATTAACATGTATTATAAACCAGAGGAAATGTTATGACCCTTCACACCTGTGCTTAGGGGCAACTGCCCCCTCTGAGCAAATCTTTAACCCATAAGAATGATACCAGTCACATGTCACACACAATTTAATTGATCTGCACAGTCTCTTATATAATATTATATTTTATCATGAAGTGTACTAAGTGACATCTACTGAACATCCTGGTGCAGTCACGTGACTGTGTGTCAATTTGACTACCCAGAATCCTGCATAATGTTCTTTCAAATAGAAATTGGTCTGGGTTCTTATGGGTTAAAAAAAAAAAGTATATATATATAGTCGTAGTAGTATTATAACAAATACAAAGC
>VCCN01002209.1:1430173-1456049 GCA_006491835.1 Architeuthis dux | reverse complement strand
AATGTTGTTTCTTTACTTTGATATTATCATCTATAGTTGTTAGCAGCATAATAAAAACAACTATTAAAATATTGAGGAAATAAATAATTGTCAAACTCCAGTCCAAACCTGGAGTTGACTTTGAAAAAAAAAAAGAAGAACAATCCTCACCAATTTAAAAAAAACAGAAAAAGATATCTTCCCCGGACACAAAAATAATTTTTTTTATTTTATAAATCACTTCTGTCACAGGAAGATATTTGTTCATCCAGAACACATTTTTACCATCCCCGGGACGACGGGACAACATTAATTTTGAGCCCTGGTAACAACTATTATAGGACAGAGATAGTACTATTTTTGGTAAAGAACAACAATAGACTAAAATTCAAACCAACAACGAAAATAAAGCTATAAACCTTTCATGGATGTGTTGTCTATGTAAGCAGTTTGCACAGTGACAAATATGTCTGTTAGCCACAAATTTGTAGGCCAGTGATTCTTTAACTGGTGAACGATTCACCCAAGGGCGAATTAAATTATTTTGGGGGTGAATGAAACTAGAAGGATGATGAAGGGTGAAAGACTTCATTTACTCAGATGTTTATATTTTTTCTCTACTCAAAAAAGTCATTTTCTTATGATAAACATACACAATAAGAAAACGTTGTTTCTATGAATCTAATTTTGTTGTTTACTCATTTTACTTCATGTAGACTAGAAAAAATCATGAGAATTCTTCTGTGTTAAGTTTTTGTCACTCCAGGTTTTCTTTATATAATTTTAGGATCTTCAAAAGCTTGAATAAAATAAACACCTGAGAAATGCGTGAATTTATGTTTTAAATGAATCATGATACAAAAGGAATCATGATACAAAAGGAATCATGATACAAAATGATACACAAAGGAGAATAAGATGAAAATGATCAAAGACACAAAGATTTTGTTGCTGGAGAATGAAATTTTGTGATAAAGATTCAAGTGTGACCGATACTGAAATAGTCTAAGAAGCACTGTTATAGGCTATGAAAAGGTTTTTAAATTTTCACTGTTGGTTTGGTAGGTGTTATTTGGTAGTTTCTGCCAGATTGAAGTCTAAGTTATTAAAAATCATAATTAAAATCTTTTTATTATTTAAATTTTTATGACAACTTTTTACCTTCTAACAAAAAAAAAAAAAACGGAGAAATATTAAATATTGCAACTACCAGAAATGTAAACAAACGATCGGAAAGAAGACTAGGATTAACAGTGTTATTTCGAGCTTCTGCTCCAAGTTAGGCTCAGTGGCATAAGTGGTAAAGCAGACCAGGCTAAATGGTGCTTCCCCTGGCTAGGGGATGTGGGTTTGAGTCCCACCAAAGGCTTATTCTTTATTTTCCGATCAATGCTATTTGCTCACTGCCGAAGGGTAATCAGTCTGGGCAAAAGTTGCAATAAAAAGCAACTATTAAAAATTAAGATGAAGGTAAAAAGTAGTAATACAAATTTTAAGTAATAATGATTTATAATAGTACTTCATCTAACATAAAAAAAATGGAGATATATAAAATCTTTTTGCAGTATAGTAAGTGTTAAACATTTTTCTTTGTTTTTCTTGTTCTTAATACATACTTTTGATTGCAATGTTTAATGACTTAACCATCAAAAAAGGATTGCATCATAAGGACTAGTTTGACTGAGCACCGCTAAAGAAGCAAATATTTTTTACTTTCGTACTTTCAAACGATTATTTTATTAATTATTTATATTTAGATGAAGTATTGTAAACCATTTTTATTAATTTTTGAATTCTATTTATATTCATCCTAATTTTTAGTTTTTTTTAAAAAAAAAAAATCACAATTTAACTAAATTTTAACACCATACAGCAGTGTTTGTTTTAGTTTCAGAAAAAAAGACATTATTTTATTTATTTTTATTTAGACAAAGTAAAGTATTGTTTTGACTACTATTTACCTTCGTCTTAACATTTAAAAAAAAAAATTACATTTCAAAATTGTTTAATAAAAAAGCTATTATTTTATTATTCGTTTATTGTAAACCATTTTACACTGCTGTGCCAGCCCTAGTTAAATAGATTGTGATTTAAAATAAACAAAAACTAAAAATTAAGATGAATGTAAATAGTAGTCAAAAATTAAGAAAAATGGTTTACAATACTTCATCTAAATAAATAATAAAATAATCGTTTTTTTACTAAAACTCAAACAAACACTGTTGTGTCGGCCTTAGTACGAAAGTAAAAAATATTAGCTTCTTTAGCGGTGATCGGTCAAATCAGTCCTTATGATGCGATCCATTTTTGATGGTTAAGTCATTAAACATTGCCCTTTTGATGATCCAGACATACAACTCCTTCCCTTTCAACTATAATGTAACCCTTCACCTCTCGTTTTGAGTTTTAAATTTTAATTCTTTTTTTTTTTTTACCTTTTGTTCATAATACCTCAGTTTTTATTTTAACACTGTTACCTGGATTGGTTTCTACCTGTTCATTAATGTGTGACATCACATGCTGCTGGAATTCCTCAATTGAGCCGAACACTGAATTGCAGCATTCAAATGAGAAAGCTTTGGTAGAAAAGTTTGGGTAGGTGACACGCCTTTGTTCTGTGTAGTTAAGGACTGACTCTAAAGAGGGCCCGACACTGTTCGTCCCATATTTAGGTTTCACATCCACATTGCAAGCTAGGTCTTGACTCGCATTGATTTCTGAAATCCTGTCATGATAATTGACGTCACTATGACTATTGTTGCAGATAGTGTTGTCGCTGTCGAGCTCGGTGATTCTCTTCGGGTTGCTTTCGACTGGAGATAAGGCAATTGGATTGTTAATCTCGGATATTTCACTAAGGCTCCTTAAATAGTCTTGTTCTGATTTCACGGGGTTCTTCTCAAACACGCGACTGCTGTCTGGGTTTTCTGGTGTAAAATCACCGGCTTCGTTAGTGTTCGCAACACTGACCGACTGTGATGTTTGCGAAACATCAGAACCTGATTGGTAACGAACTGAGGTGAGAGACTGTGGTCCCAAAGTAATAATATGATCAGTGGCTCCGGGATCTCTTTGTTGTGCAGTCGCTGGTTTTAACATCGGAGAACCAAGCGATAAGAGTTTGCGTATTGTGGAGGTCTGGGAAGCGGATGAAGGCAAAGCAGTGGTATTTGTGGTTGGGGTCGTAGCAGCGTCTGACGACGGGGCATGATTGGTTGTATCTGCTGGAGGTTTGCTCAACAAAGGGGAAGAAGTACATGGATTGGCCAGGTTTTCTTTCTCACTAGCAACTGTTTTGGGGCCTGGGTTGGAAGACGCAGCAGGAACAGCATGGGTCTGCAAGTGGGCCACAAACACATTGGGTAAGAGGAACGCTTTCTGGCAGTACTGACACACGAAGGAACCAACTGTTTCCACGTGGATCTTCAGGTGCGACGTCAGGTGGTTCGACTGTGTGAAGCTCTTGCTGCAGAAGTTGCACTGAAATGGTTTCTCACCAGTGTGGATACGGACATGTCGAATCAGGTGGCTGGGTCGGGAGAACGATTTCTCGCAGAACGTACACTTGAAACATCGTCTGCCGCTTACCATCGTTCTGTAGGATAACCGGTTTTGTTTGGTCGGTACTGCAGGCATGTTTGCTTTGGTAAGGGCAGTGACAGCCGCAAAAGTCGATCGGTTGAAGGGCGATGCACCAAACGATTTCTTGGAGAGCTGAGGTCTATGAAGGAATCGGTGGAGTTTGAGTACTTTTCTAGTTTCTTGTTTCTCTGTCGCCGGATTTTGCTTCAGTGACCTTTTTTGCAAGGTCAAATAATTCTTGTTTATCCCACAACTGTTCCTCGCAAAGTTCGATGCTGGTATGACGCACGCATCAACCGATCTTTCAACAACAAAATCATTGGTACTAGTTTCGGTTGTTGCAGCTACAGGCAGTCCCGTGTGGGATTTTACATGGATTTCTAAATTTAAAGAATCCGAAAACCGTTGATCGCAAATTGGGCATTCAAGTGTTACCTGTGGCGTGATTTCTCGATTGATGTAAGGGCTGCTGTTTGCATTAAAATTCTTATCTGACTCTTGTTTACTGTGCAACTCCAAATGACGAGAAAGCGCAAAAGCATCGGAAAACTTTTGATTGCACGTGTTACACTCTAAGAACCGCTGATCGTCATTTGCCGACAACTGATCATCTTGTAATTCTCTCACAAACAACCTTGTTTCTTCCTTTGCCTTCAATACAAGATGCTCTCCTTGCAGTTGGGGGTCAGCAGACAAGCCAGAAACTCTACGATGCGTTATTGGCAAAACGGGATCATTGAAACCTTCATTCATTGTAGAAGTCTTCTGAACCTCATCTAAATGTTCAGAACCAGTAGAACAAGGGATTATATCCCCTTGTAGTCTAATCTGGGGACCCTGGATAGAACAAGCCAGATCCTTACTGGGAGGATATTCAGTTTTCTCATTGGTGGGTCTTACCAGATAAACTTCTTGCTTCTCTGCATCAGTAGGCTCTTTTTTAGTAAAAGTTGCACCACTTTCGTTCAACGACACTAAATAAGTTGAGTATTTGTCTTGGTTTAAAGATTTCTTTATTAGATACACAGCAGTACCGTCTGTACATTCAGAAGTTTGAGAGGCAAAGACGACAGTCGTGTCGTCTTTAGTGTTACAAGCCGATGCTGACTCTAAAGACGTATCAGCTAAACTGGGATTGTCAACAAGCTGCATTGAGTTAGCGTGGCTTTTGAAGGTGGAAGCGTGTCCCTGAGTGTTGGTGTCGAGCATTTCTTCTGAACATGTTGAATGTGGTTGTGCATTGTGAAGTTGACCAACCAAAAGAGAGGCATCTTGTGACTTTGAGGCAAATCTTTTGTTTTCTTGCAGGGTTCTGTTGTTGTGGGGTGAGTTTGTAGATGTTGGCTCTAGATCAGTGTGTAAACACTGTTCAGGAGTTTCTGGATCAGACAATGGCTCTTCTTTGATGGTTTTGTTTGGCGACAAAGAATTTGTATCAATGGCGGATGCATCTATACCATCTTTGAACGTAGGTGACAACTCTTTCAAATTGTCAACATAAAGTTCTGGGGGTCTGTTTTCAGCGGATGACAGGTCAGGCAATGTCTGCAGGGTTGATGCTGATGGGAGTGGGGCCGATGTCTTCGGCCAATCATCTTTGAACAGAATTTGAGATTGAGGTGACGTAGGTAGGCATGAAAAAGAGGTTCGGACTGGAAAACGAGACAATGAAAGATTTGATGAGGAAGTTAGTATAGAAGCATTTTTTAATTTGTCATCCACGGCTTGAATATTTTTCCCCGGTTGAAAATGCTCAGCGCTATTGTTGACCAAGCTTGTTGTGATCTGTGAGGGGGCTTGAAGATCATCAGCCAGGGCAAGAGGCTGACCCACATGTGAGCTTTTGATATGCAGGTTAAGATGAATGATCGACGGAAGAGTTTTGTTACAATGCTGACAGCTGACGGGTCTCTCGGCAGAATGGGTCTTTATATGGCTCGTCAAGTGGTTCGACTGACGGAAACGTTTGTCACAATATTTACATTTAAATGGTTTCTCTCCAGTGTGTACACGTACATGCCGCAGAAGGTGGCTAGGACGTGAGAAGGCCTTTACGCAGTGTCTGCACTTAAAACGCTTTTGACCCTTGCTCAACAAACCCTGGTTTTGGTTCCACTGTTGGTTATTTGACATAGAACCAGAAAAAGAGTTCAGCTTTCGGAAATGTCGGCCCTGAAGTGAGAAGGGTTTGGATAGGTTTCTAACCTGACTAGCTGATGTAAAATAACCTGTACCATGTCTGTGGTTAACAGAAGATTTTCGAACAAAGCTCGCTTCGAATCGGTTCCTTCTCTTGCCAACAAAGGAGTCGGAACCGGATGCTAGTTTTTTCTGAAACGGAGATTCTCTTTGAGGAAGTAACACGCGAGATGTGGCCCACTGCAAATGTCCTTGCTTGTCCCTTGGGGCTGAAGCTGAAGCTCTGGATACTGATGTTTTATCGGAAGGGTTGACACTTACGTTTGTTGCTGCCTGAGCTGGTAGCTGGTAACTTGGCCCAGCGGAGATTTCTTTTAAATGACTGCGTACGTGCTCGGCTAAGATCACAGAGTTAGCAAAATCCTTGTTGCAAAACGTACACCGGGACAATTGTTCTTTTATTGTCAAGTTGTGCAATGACGGCTGACGTAAACTCGGTTCAGGAGTCTTGTCACCGACTGTTCCCAAGTTGGAGTAAGAAACACTAGCTGGCCCACTTCTGGATTCATTCTGCGACTCCGAAAAAACGAATTTTTCGCCAGAAGGTAACAGATGAGTAACTTTCTTTCCAAAAGGAGATAGTTCCGAGATCTGTTGCATATTCTGGCTATAACCAACCTTATTACTCATATTCCGCACTTGTCTAGATACATGGGTCATACTGTCTAATCTATTTGTCTGCAAGGAAGAATCTTTTTTGAGGGCGGTTTCTAAGTTTGTGGTCAGTTTAGGTGAGTCACCAGACACTTCTTCGACCACAACCGCGTCAGGATCTGGTTTAATGGTCACCTCTTTTAGAGGCGACGAGATATCTTTGTCTAGGCACGTCTGCAAATTACTAAGCACCGGAGAGGCTTTGTTTAGCAAACCTCTAATAGTGTTTGCATTGAGGCACACATTTTCTTTCATGTTAAGTTTAGCAGGTGCTGCTGTTACTACGGCTCTAGGATTGGCCGCACTCACCGGTAAAGTGTTGCTGACGTTCCCACTGGCATTGTCAGCCTTTAATCGTAACTTTGTCTTAAACTGAATCACAGAATGCATCTGCATGTGAATGTCGAGAAAACTGGAACTCATAAATTGTTTATTACAAAGTTCGCACCGTACGAGCTGTTTTGAGGAAAGACTATTGTTACTAATGTTCTTCTTGGTATATTCTGGTCTCCCATGAGAAAGCTGGTTAGGGTGTTTCTGCCAATTATGAGGCGAAGCTGCCCCCACTTGGCTTAAAAGCTGATTGTTTGATAAAAGTGGGCCGCTCTGTCTTTTTGCTGTCACGACAGATGGAAAAGTGCTCCCTGACGTGGGCCTCAACATAACATCATCCGGGTTATCGATATTCTGGGGTTGATTTATGGAAAGAGGTGGCATAGCTAGCTGCCGCTGAAGTTGGGATCTGACGACAACAGTGGGGGCGAGGGAAGATGTTAACGATGATGTGGAAGCAGGAGAATATTTTGAGAATGGCGGTGATGTTAATCGATTTTTACTAACAGCAGCAAATGTCTGGCCTGAGGGGGTGAGGGTACTGCCTGAGGGGGTGAGGGTACTGCCCGCAGGATCCAAACTCTGTTTCAGACCAATGGCCTGTTCAGCAAAATTAAGAGAAGTAGTTGTCCCATTAGCATATTTGACAGCATCGTGGGTTTTCATATGTGACGTTAGGTGATTGGATTGCCGGAATCCTTTGCTGCAGAGCAGGCACTTAAATGGTTTTTCTCCAGTATGGATTCGAATGTGACGCGTCAAGTGACTCGGTCGCGTGAACGACTTCTGGCAAAATTTACACTGGTACCGGCACTGCTTCGGCAGCTGGTTGGTCTCAGAAGAGGAGGAACAAGACGCAAGCGTCTTTGCAACAGATGCCAAAAAGCCCTCGTCGCCTCCAATACAGGTATTGTCACCAATAGCGGCATTGTCACCATTGCCGACACCGTTATTGGGAAGCTTCGGCAGGTTCGTTTCCATGGTAACACCGACGTCAGCAGGAACAATTGAAATCCTGGACAACCTCAAGCCGAGTTGCTTTTGCATCCGTGTGAGGCACATCTAGTTTAAATGAAGAGTTGACTTTGAATTTAGCAAGGCAGCATCTGGGTGATGAAGATATAATGACTGGTGAGAATGATGGTAAGAATGATGGTAAGAATGACTGGTGAGAATGACTGGTGAGAATGACAGTGCAACATAATAATGTAGCATTTGCCTTTTTGTTTCTATATTTTCTTGTAGGGCAGCAGCGTTTGGGGAAAGGCAATCTTTAAACACTGACACAACCAAGTTGAGAAAGACTGAAAGAAAGAAAAAACAAGAAATTTTTAGAAATTGAACAAACAATTCCATCAGAAAACACGGAAAAAAAAAGAATAGCTCTTAACTCTTAAATTCATATAAAAATGTTGGATTTCAATATCAAGAGAAATAAGTTTTGATTAAACTTACGGTAATTTAAAAAAATCTTTTTCTATTCTATTCACAAAAGAGTTCTACTATTTTTTCATCTATTCACTGTCAATTACAATCAGTATCTAGTCCATGAATTTAAGAGTCAATCCCATATTTTACAACGGTTGATATTTCTTAACAGTGTCTGCTTTGAACTCAATACAGAAGACCTTCACTAATCTGGTCCTATTGGGACTGGAGGTGGGCCGGATTAGTGAAAATTCCGAATCAAAGAAGGATTACCTCTAAACAATAGCTAACCACCTCATCATACCTTTCAAATATCATGTAAATCCGTTCAAGTTGGATAATAAGGGAACAGAAAGATGAAAGGAGAAGCACATGGAATTTTAATGAAGTCATATACTATAGAGCAGGCACAGATAAATCTTATTTCTAACCGATGCAATGTTTAAATCTTATCTCTAATCGATGTAGTGTCACAGCACAGGATGCACTTCCTTTATTCACTGGAGACATGACTGGAGTTAAATAAGACCAAAAGATATTAATAAATGTAGGAAGAGCTTGGAGCTTCAAGACGACCTACTTGTGCTTGCATAATGAAATAACATGATAATGAAAACGTAAATTAATAATTAAGTGGGAGTAGCTTCTCCTTATTTCTTGACTTTGTCGACATAAAATTTTAAATTATTTAAATACCAGTGACACTAGAAGCCATGCGGGACTGCCTGGGCCAACCTGGGGGCTTTTAGTGCCACAATTATTAAAATATTAAAGAAGCCTAGGAAAGTAACCAAATACTTCAAAACTGTACTTCCATACGATGGACTGAAAGTAACGGTCTAATTTAGCATTAATTCCATTGCAAATAAAAACACCACCCCACCCCCTAAAACCTTAAAAATTATTTTTTCTGTAAACTGACAAATTTCCAGAAGAAACAAAGACTTTAAAAATCTTGAAAGCACAAAAAAATAGCGAAATCTTTTTACATTATTTTCGAATTTTTGACAACATTGAATATCTTACTACAATTGAAGAAGTATGTGTGCATGTGTGTGTGTGAATGCACCACAATTACTCGACAGCTGGCCATTTTACAAAGTTGACAATCACCAGATATATTAGTCAGGACACAAGGCAGTGCAGTGTTGAGTTTGAAGTTTTTTGGACCAGAAAGACTTGAAGATTATAGACCTTTCTTCATAGTTTCTATTAATTATCTCCCTTGACTTCCGCTCTTTAGAATTATCTAAATTTAGATAAAAAAAATATCTAAATTGGCAACACTGAGAAGTAAGCGAAATACTTCTAAGCCATAGTTTCGTACAACAGACGGAAAGATTTTTTACATGACACTTATGGCAGGTTGCTCCACACGGCATAAAGTCTGGCTCCTTTCATACATGCACCTTTGGAACGGGCACTGCCCTAGTTAACCAAGTGTTGTACTTTGAAAATTGTATCAAAATGTCTGCTGTACTTTGTTTTCGATAAATTAAATTGACACATCAAAAATTAAATATTGATTTTCACAGTAGGAAGCAAAAGTCACTACTAAGGGAGTATTCAATAATACTCACTACTCAGTATTCCCAAAGCTTTTTAAAAATATGTTTATCAGAAGCCCTGATGCACAATATCCCAGTAGATGTCCTGTACCTTGATTATAAAATGGCTTTTGACAGTTCCACATATGCGCCTTATTAACCAAGTGGAGTGCTTCGGTATTACTGGACAAACGCTGCAATGGATTGGATCCTTCCTGACCAACCACTGCCAGAAAGTTCGGGTAAACAGAGAAGAGTCATCCTGGTCCCTGGTCCTCAGTGGAATTCCTCAAGGATCCATCCTGTTACCCTTATTGTTCTTACTAAGGATATCCCTACCCTCATAAGTATGTTTGCAAATAACACAAAGATCTACTCCCTGTTAATGTCTGATGAATCTATACAGATAAAATTCCATCCCGACAAATGCAGCGTCATGCATCTAGGTAGAAACAACACAAGAAGAAACTACACCATGATTAAAGATGATGGAACACAACACACACTGAAACTACAGTGGAGAAATAAAAGATCTTGGCATTTATGTAGACAACTCACTTAACTTCACTGTGCATATACAAAACAAAGTGAACACAGTAATAAAACACTCGGCTACATACAACACTCATTTAAGTTCATCGATGAGGAGAGCTTCCTACTACTTTACATGTCTCTGGTACGTCCCCATCTGGAGTTGCTTTCTGCATATGGTCTCTTAACCTGAAGTACAACTCATATGCTGTAGAGAGAGAGAGTACAGAGGAGAGCCACCAAGATCATTCTGAGTCTGGGAGATATATCTTACACTGAAAGATTAAAACAACTTAATCTAGAGACCCTTGAAAACGTGCTGACCTACTAGAATTCTCCAGAATCCGGAACAACATAGAGTGGATACTGACATTCATTGCTCAAAATGCCCTGATAAGAAAATGCTGACTTTATCTATCTGCAGTAAAACCAGAGGACACAGCCATAAACTACAAATTCAGTCCTGCACTAGTGTTAGAAAACATTTCTTCTCGACAAGAGTAGCAAACGCATGGGACAGCCTAAGTGAAAAGACGGTCACATCCGAGAATATCAATATTTTACAAAATAATCGTAATTCTGATATTGGCCATACCATTTTCTTATTAGTTTAATCCTACCCCAACTAAACTGAATCTGGCTTAATGACGCAATTAACTGCTGTCACCCCACCCCCCTCCCTCGCAAAAAAACCCCCCAAAAAACAATTTCAACTACATTTTAAGTTAAATATTTTAAAGATAATACAGATTTGTTTTTTGGTAGTTGTTTATATCCAAACCAAAATGTCAACGTCACAGTTTGAGTTGAGTATTTAAACTTTCAAACAGGAGTGTTTTTGATTAAAGCGATAACGAAATCAAATCCTGTATCTATTTTGGTACAACTTAGTGATGGTGGTCCTGATCGGAATTCAGAAGACGTGACGTATACATGCGATCTGTCGAGAATTTATGAAGCGAGCCAAAACAATTTAACAATTTGATTTATTCAATTCAATAACAATATAATTTATGTATTTGCTTCTGTTTTTCTTTCATTAATTCTCTGATTTCTTTTTATTTATGCACCATTTTTAACATCGAGTGTGCGCAGGTGTGAAAGTTTCACACTCAGAATTCCAATAAGGGGACCACCTTCGCTAAGTTGTGCCAAAATCTCAGGGATAATTTTCCAGATTCCTGGAAAAAATTACTTGAAGGATTTGGGGAGATTTAGGATTTCACAGATCATCCCCGAGGACTGCCGTAATGTTTGTTGTTGTCAATTAAATGACATGAGATTTATTCGGTCTTTTTAAAATCGATAATTTAAATTATCGTCTTAATTTCATTTCCCGAATTTGTTATTCTCCTTGTTAAGAAATTTGCGATGCTAAATTAGGACTTTTCATTTAAAAGTAAATAAATACAAAATAAAAACCCCAACATATATGCTAAACTAAATAACCTTGTTTTTGTCGGCATTATTTTGAAAAATAAAGAAAATATAGTTCCATTTTCAATTGTTTTTCTCCATCTAGAACACTGAAAATCTTTAGGAAAGCCTTTTTAAGTTCATTAAAAATTATCGTTTCATCCTATATCGTAAAATATCTTAAATATATCTTCACTAATCTTTGGCGTTAACATAAATAACGTAATGTTTTAATAATCAAGGAATTATTTCAACAAGACGATATAACTTAATACATAGTAGTATGTATTAATATATTATTTAGTTCGAAAGAAGTAAACAAGTTGTATAAAGCACACATTTCATAACAAGACCTTAAAATTAAATTAACTGCAATAATCCATCATAAGTAACTTAAAACGACACAAATAGATTTCTGACTTGTTCTACTTTTCTTCTTTCGTTTTTGCTTTTATCGCAATATTATTTTAGACGATCCATTTTTCTTCAGGTATTAAATTTAAGAATGATTGAATCAACTACTATAAACTAACAAACGTTGCGATACAAGGGCAAAAAAACACGGAAAAAATGGACAGAAATCTCAAAAAACTTTAAGTATCAAATCGAAATCGACCATTTTTACGAGAATTCCTTCATCGTCTTTGATATTTTGGTTAAGATTTCTAAAAAAAATAAATTAAAAAAAAAATTTTGCAAGTAATTTTCTGTGCTTTCAATGCATTTAGATTTAGACCTTCGTTTCATACGGAAAATTGTCAGTTTCCCGAATACTTCGAAGCCGTACTTCCGTACGAATGGCGATGAGCAAGGGACCAGTTTAACATTATAGTTACATTGTTATTGTAAAATAGAACAACTAAACACTTAAAAGACTTTAACAATTAATTTGTATCAAAACCTGACAAAATTTTATGGATTGAAAGAAGAAAGAAAAAAAGATATTTTCAAAAAATTTAATTTGCAAATATCTTTAGAAATTTGGTATTATCCGAATCTTAACCTAATAATTTCAAAAACAATCAAATTAAATCAAATTAAAAAAAATCACATTTCAAAACATTAACATTTGACAATAATTATTTCAATCAACTTAATTTGTGATAAAAAAAACAACTACAAAATTAAGATGGAAGTAAATAATAGTAAAAAAAGAAAAATCAATAATGAAATCATATTTACTTTTTTTATTAGACGAAGCATTGTAAAATCATTATTACTAATGTTTAACTATTTACCTTCATCTTAATTTGTGATAGAGAACTCCTAATTAAAATGAAAGTAAATAGTCAACAATGAAATACTGATATTTGTATAGTATACAATGTATACACACAAAACATTAAAACAACAATACATCAAAAACGTTATTTACACACCAGAAAAACGATTCAAACCAAATCATATTTACTTTTTTGTAGATGAAGTTGAAGTATTTTAAATAAAACCATCATTATTAATTCTTCTTACTACTATTTAACTTCATCTTAATGTGATAAATAAAAACTAGAAAATTAAGATGAAAGTAAATAGCAGTAAAAATAGAATCAATAATAATGAAATCATATTTACTTTTTTATTAGATGAAGCATTGTAAAATCATTATTACTCATCTTTTACTACTATTTAACTTCATAATGTGATAAAACAAAACAACTAGAAAATTAAGATGACGGTATTCAAAAATTAAAACGATTTACAATATTTCATGATTTTAAATCTAATAAGAAAAAAAGTAAATATTATGGTTTCATTATTATTAAATTTTTCACAACTATTTACAATACATTCATCTTAATATTTTAGTTGTTTTTTTTATTAGTGCAAATTAAGATGAAGGTAAATAGCAGTCAAAAATGTATAATAATGAAATCCTAATATTTATAAACCTTTCTTAACGACTAGAAAATACAAGAGAGGATGATGTCAATATAAACAAGATTATTTCTTGGTCGAAATACGTTACGAACCTTCAGGATTGTAACATTCCGAAAATTGTGTCCTGGGTTATTGGAGGTATTACTGAGGACAGTCCTACCTGTACCCAGTCCCTAATTAGGGATCAGGGTATGCTCGGGTGTCCCAATAAATCGGCACTAAACATTTTTTTCTAGGCAGACAAACGTTTTTATATACAACCAGTCGCCATAGATCAACACTTGGACTATTTTTTCAAAACAAGAGAGTTCTAATTATCAACCGGAAGTTTCAAGAACACCATAACTATCAGGGCAGAATGAAGTTAAAATCGTTATAAACACCATAAGTATCAGGGCAGGATGTAAGGCAAACATGGAGTTTTTAACCGTCGTTATCGGATCGTTTGAAGGGAACTAATTTTGTCACTTCACCGTCTTGACGTCTCTTTCATGAATTCTCTTTTTTATTTTTGTGCCATTTTTAACATTGGGTGTGTGAACATTTCAGACACACGACGCACACCTAGGGTGGCCATCTCCAAACTTATAAAAAGGAGGACACTCTAGCCCAGGGTTCCCAACCTGTGGTCCGCGGACACTTGGGAGTCCACAAAAGGTATTAAGGGGGGGGGGCAATTCCAAAAAGGCGGATATTGCACACTGAAAAGAAGGACTTGGACAGATTGGCTCTCTTAGATGTGTTTTTGATTATGAGTTGTAAATATACAAAAGTTTTGCATAAAATATACAAAATACTTAGAAGAATTGTTGATTTCTCAAATATCACTTTAATGAATATGAATGCAATTTTGTAGTGATTTTTATATAATTTCATCTAAAAGAATTTTCAAACGAAATCGGCCTAACTGACCCTCTTCCACTTGGTGACAAATTGACTCTACACTGTGGCTCATCAGCAGTGTTGACAACAGTAACAACATGTAATAAAAATACATTAACAGTTTTTTTTTATTATATGTAGTTTCCATTGGCTTTCACTTCCCACTGTTCTAAGCATATCTGAGGTAATTTGAATAAGTTTTTCAGCCTGACCCTAAAAAGGAGGACAAATTAACGCCAAGAGCGACCGCGTGCTGGACGGAGGATAGAGTGCTTAAAAGCTGGACTCTCCATTGTAAAGCCGGATGTCTGGCCACCCTAAACACTCCTTATGTTAAAAATGGTGCATAAATTTAAAAAATAAGAGAATTCGTAAAAGAAAAACAGTACATATCAGTATTTCAAAAAGAGGGCCAAGTGTCAACATCAGTTCCATTCAAATGATCCAATACTGACGGTTAAAAACTCCATGTTTGCCAAATCTACTTATATAGTACGCCAAGTGTGTGTCTATATTTTTTGTCTGTAACAACCCAAGTGAAATAACTTTCATATTTTTATGCAAGAGTTATTTCCCTTAGAAGACTATTTCATTATTTTGTTATTTGTAAGAGAAAGATGATTGTACACAATAATATTTGAATTCTGTGATAATTTCTCAATTGAATTAACTTCACACCTTCTCTTTATATTCTAAGCTTTTACATATTTGCAAAATTAAATATTTCCGTCATTTTTTGATGGCAAGGGAAAACTAGTAAATTGAATAAAATTGAAGATGATGTAATTGTTCCTTTTTGAATTCTGGATTGGAGAAACGTTTCTTCGCCTCATTTTAAAATATTTGTCAAATTCCAAGTTGGAGTTGTTAACAAGAACAAAAAGTACAAGAACAATCCTCACCTAATTCTGGGGAGTAAACTCTTCACTTTTTGTCTATCGCCTCACATTAAACCAAACTGATATATAAAATTAACATGTCAACCAAATAATTGCTAGGTGGCTCTCTTACCAACTGAGCTAAACTGACAAGTCTTATATATTAACAAATTGATTTATTATATATACCCTAACTGTTCATAGTAGAAACTTGAAATTTTGCACACACACTCCCCTTAATGAGTTTGTTCAAAAATTCCTTCATATAGGATTTTGGAAGGGGGTTCAATATGCAATGTAAGTTTATGCTAAATTGGCACTACTTTGTGCTCGCTTGCTTTTTGAAAATTCAGACCACTTTTAGTGATCACAGCTCAAACTTTTTACTTGATCACCCCCAACACAGCATATATGGGTTGTGGTGATTCATAATTTCCCTTGGAATACTAGTTTTATTTATTTTTATGTTCCCATTTTTATTGACGGTAGTTTTGGTCATGCTTTGATTCACCTTTTTTGAAAACAGATTTGAATAAGATTTAGTCACAGAATAGATTATTCATTTACAAGATTTGAGTGGTTTTATCACAAAACTTGATCTTTGAAGTATGTTATTGTTGTTGTTAGAAAATATAAACATCTACATTATGCAATGGCATGTAAGAGATTTAATACAACTGTTACACACACACAGGTAGGAAGTGAGAGGGTAGCAAAGAAAGTTAGGTAGTTTGATAAGAGGGTAGGAAGAGAGAGAGAAAGAGAGAGGGAGAGGGGGCAGCAAATAAAGGTAGTTTAAAAAGAGGGTAAGAAGAGAGAGGACAAAAGGAAAGTTAGGTAGTTTAATAAGAGGGTAGAAAGAGTGAAGACAGAAAAGAGAGTTGGGTAGTTTAATAAGAGGGTAATAAGAAGGTAGGAAGAGAGAGCATGGTAAAGAAAGTTAGGTAGTTTGATAAGAGGGTAGAGAGAGAGAGAGAGATAGGGCAAAACAGAAACATAGTTTAAAAAGAGGGTAGGAAGAGAGAGAAGACAGATAATAAAGAGCGGAGAGAGAGAGAGTGAGAGAGAGAGAGAGAGGGCAGAAAATAAAGGTAGTTTAAAAAGAGGGTAGGAAGAGAGAGAGAGAGAGAGAGAGAGGACAGAAAAGAAAGTTAGGTAGTTTAAAAAGAGGGTAGGAAGAGAGAGGACAGAAAGGAAAGTTGGGTAGTTTAAAAAGAGGGTAGGAAGAGAGAGGATGAAACAGAAAGTTAGGTAGTTTAATAAGAGGGTAGGACGGGAGAGGGGAGAAAAGATAGTTAGGTAATAGTTATAGAAAAGTTTGCCGGTAGGACGTGGCAGAGGTTAGCACAAGATAGGTCGTCATGGAAGGAGATAGCAGTGACTTATAACAGCTGCTGTTGCTGCTGCTGATGATGATGATGATAGCGTGATAGACAAACAGACGGTGTGACACCTCTAACTTATATATACACAAAAAAGATGTATGTATGTAAGATTTTTGTTTTTGTTTTGTGTTTGTTTTTGTTCAAGAAGAGAAAACTTGAAAGCAAGTTGTCGTGCCAGGAAGTGACGTCATTGTAAAGCGACTGACTGCTCTTTCATTCATTTTCTAACATGGCCGCTGTTAATGGTGATCCACTCTCATCGCTGAGCGTTGTTTGTGCATTTGGTAAATATTTATCTCACATTTCTCCACAAAGATTCACTCATATTTCCCCAATAGATCCGCATTCATCGTATATTGGCCACTTATTAAGAAATAAGTTGGCTCAAATAAGAAAATGATTCTTTTTTTCTCCCTACTTCGTCTCGTGTTTTGTTGTCATTTTTCAGTTTGTTATTGTTTAATGTTTACCATGTGATTATCACCTTTTTTTTGCCAATTAGTCAATTAAATCTCTCGGCTTACTTTTAAAATTCAGCCTCAATCCCTTATGTTTTACATTTTATTTTTTATTTATTTCTCCTCAAATGTTACGTTTTATATATTTACCAACATCATTAATTTGTAATTTATCCATTGCAAGATAAAAGCCCTGACTCACAGATAGAACTGAGTTGTCATCAATCATGGAAATCTTATTGAGTTACCCATAGATTCAATGACGGAATTTTCCGTCTTTGTAGTTCTATGGTTCACTCAATGTAATAGGGGTGCCTCTATGTTCCATCTTGCATAACAACTAGATATGGATTAAATTCAATCACCAAAGAATTCATTACTGATTGGAATCATTTTACCAGAAAACTTAAGATTGATCTACTTAGTCTATCACGATTTGGACTTAAATCCAGCATCAAATCAATTTTCACTAAATCCTACATCTAAATATAAAAACAACCATATATCTATATCTAATTCTTCTAATGACTTTTTTTCCCTTCTAATATATTCTTCATTGACAAACTCTGCCTTGCCCTTTTGTAACCACTCTTTCCCACAATTTGACTTTGAAGAAAATTTAGACAAATATTTTCTAATTGAACAAATGAAAAACTAAGGGTAATGCTCCTAGATCAGAATACTGCATGAGCATCACCTCTCCCAAAATAAAATATTAACAAATACATAAAGGGAGAAAGCATAACATTTATAGTTACCCATTGCAAGCCCTTGTCCATTGAAAGATAATCCATCGCAAGCTATCCACTGCGAGATAAGATCCCTGACTCTCAGATAGAACTGAATTGCCAATCACACTAAAACGTAAATTTTATTGAGTCAGCCATAGAACTGCAATGACGAAAATTCTCGTCATTCGCAACGAGACAGTTTTACTCTAACAATCTTGAAAATTACTTCCTCTCTTTCTCGTTAGAATATGCCTATTTAAAAAAAACAAATTAATTTTTATGAATATGGAAATAAAGGCTTAATTTGCAATCTGACACAAAGTTGAAGAAAAAATTGATTAAGTCTTCTTAAGAAATATCCGGTTGATTTCTTGGTCTCCCACGAAAGAAATGAACAAAGCGGAAGACTTCTTTTTCTTTCTTTCTTTACGCTAGAATCCTAGCGACCAACTGCTGAAAATTTCTATTCATCCAATCGTTTTCTTTATTTGTTTCACCTGAGTACAATTTGATAATTCACTTTCGTCTATCTGAAAAGCACCTGAAGTTATGAAAGTCGATCTTTCATTTTATGTCGGTAAATTCTAGAAATAAGGGGAGGCTACTCCCACCTGGTGAATTACAGATTGCTTGCTCTAGTTCAGAATGCCCAGGATTCGTCCTCTGTCGAGCCTGCCCTAATGTCCTCGTGACATCAGACGCGGGGACTAGGGAGATTTTTTTAGAACTGCCTGCACGTACGCGTGAGGGAGCCCCACACTGAAATCGACCATGTGGCAAATTTACCCTCGTGGGAAGGCAGATAAACAAATACATCTGTCCACCAATATAGTCCAAAAGAAGAGGTAATGATATGCATTCTACAAATATGATAATTATAATGACATCTATTAGTTGAGAACCTATATTTGTGTGAGCAACTGCTAAATATAGGTTCTCAACTAATAAATGTCATTATAATTATCATATTCTGTCAGATATAAAATTATCCATCATTTGATTTCATTCTACAAATAAAAATGTGTAACAAATCACAAGTATTAATTTATTAACAATAATGAATTGGGCTATCATTACCTTTCCCGTCTCCATATGGCTGCTGCTTCAGCTGTTGCTGATACAGGAAACTACTGAAGTCCGCTGCCGCTGCTGCTGGCGAATTTAAAGTCAATGAAAGAGACGGGAAGATTCCTCAGAACAGCATTTTTAGTTTTTTAGCTGGTCTACTGATATCATGTGGTTCAAGAGACTGTTTTTTTTCACTGTTTTTTATTTAAGCAAAAGCTTGATAAATAAAATTGAACAAAGGATAAGTTAGGGTTAGTAGGTAGGGTTACTGTTAGCATTGAGAGGTAGGGTTGGGAGGTAGGGTTAGTGTTAGTAAGTAGGTGTAGGGTTGGGGTTGCTATTTTTAGGGTTAGGGTAATAATGTGAAATCCAATACAGAATATTTCCAAACTGGTTTTCTTTGTGTTTTTTTTTCTCCACATAAACTCTTGTAAGTAAGATATAAATGCATGCTGGGCCCAAGAACCTTCCACTTGGTTTGTGTGGATTGTGAGATCATTTGCATCCACAATATGCAGGGAATCGTTCACTGTAAATTTCCTGTCTCCAGCGGAAATACCCATGTTGTGGTGTTCCGAAACGGCAGCTCTATGGAGACGGGAAAGGTCATGATTGACATAAATTGTTTATAGCAGATAATAGTGTCTAATCAAATAAATGAAATTCAGAAACTTTACGTGAACAGTCACGCAATATCTCATAATGATAATTATACAGAGTCAGTAGAGCTGTGAGTATTACATTAGCAATAATAAAAATTGAAGCTGTTTTTTTGTTTTTGTTTTTATATATTAGAATTGTTATGTAATTTAGTTAATCAAACCTATTGCATGCAGATCTATCTATCTCACCCTTGATTATGGCTTTCTTGTGCTCTTCAAGCCTGAGTTTGAGGCGGTGGCCCGTCTCCCCAGTGGAAAAATTTACACTAGGGAGACAGGCTGCCCCTTCAAAGTCAGGCTTGAAGAGCACAAAAAAGCCATAATCATAGATAGACAAATCTGAAATGTCTGACCATGACTGGAAGGAGAAAACCGATTATTTCCCTCTCTGGGAGGAAGTCTGGATTATTGACAGGGAACGCTGTTGGAAACAGAGAAAAATCAAAGAGGCAGCACATATCAACATATGTCGACTGAATGCATTAGTGGCTTCTGCTACTCAATAAAGCCAAAATCTGACAAGACAAGGATAAAGGAACACTCAAATCCTACTTCCTGTGAAATTAAAAACTTCTGTTTACCCCATCACATTCGGATATTACACCTGAAGAAGGCTGAAGAATGGATCGGCCGAAATGTCATGTTAACAACACAAACAACAAGGAGTTCAATTGTCCGAAAAACTATTTGAAAGATATTTTATTATTCTGCAGGAAAAGAAGTTAAAAACGAACAGTTAATAAAAAAAGGCTAAATTTAAATTTCAAGGAAAGTAACTCAATATTTATACATTTACAATTCTCCCCCTTGTTTTTTAATATTTTATTTTCATACAGGTTTCAGTTGTTCAAATGGTTCTTCATACAACGTTTCGGCCGATCCATTCTTCGGCCTTCTTCAGGTGTAAAATCCGAGTGTGATGGGTTAAACAGAAGTCATGTTTAAAGGGGGTAACCCATATAGCACAGGGCCCGGGTGTTTCTGTGTCTTTGTCTTGTTGGGTTTAGGTTTGTTGAGAAGCGGAAGTCACCTCGGGTTGAAATCCGCACTTGTCTGGCTAATGCATTTAGTTGACATTTTGATGTGAGCTGTCTCTTTATTTTACACCTGAAGAATGCAGAAGAATGGATCAGCTGAAGCGTTGTGTTTACAACACAAATAACAAGAAGGAGTTCAATCGTCCAAAGAACCATTTGAATATTAATGACCCTTCTCAAAACTATAGAAAATAGGTTTTTGTTTGTTTACAGCAGAGGTATGTGCTCTCTTGAGTGCTTTCTAGCTACTAGAACGTTTAGTGACAGAAACAGGAAAGCTCAGATTTTCAGATACAACTTCTAGAAGTACTCAGTAAGTGTTGGTTATTTCAAGTTCTCTCTTGTTCTTTCTAAATAGAAAATATTCTCTTAATATTTTTGCAGGTACCAAGAGACTCCACGTGAATGTAACTCTTCCAGAAGATGAGACGGATGGAAACCTCACATGCAGACACCTTTTTGAGGCGATCCAGGAAGCATCAAGAGTTCCTGTCGACAGGCAGAAACTGATTTTTAAAGGTGAATTTTTATCACTTTTCATAGTCTGCATAATTACAATTACTTTATTATTAAAAGATTTTGATTAAAGGACAAATGAAATGTCTTTTATAATTAATCACTGCTACCCACAACACTGGTTTATTGCTGGGTTTAGGTTATTCATGTGTTCTAACATTTATATGTATCTATGTATCCGGACTTTGCCCAGCCCTAACTGTTAGTAGTAGAAACTTAGGTTTTGCACACACACACTCCCCTCAATGAGTTTTTTTTTTTAAAATTCCCCCCATATAGGTTTTTAGAAGGGGGTTCAATATGCAATGTAAGTTTATGCTAAATTGGTCACTAGTTTGTGCTCGCTTGCTTTTTGAAAATTCAGACCTTTTTTTTTAGTGATCACATTTGTTTTTGAGGGGGGTTCAATTTTCAATTTAAGTTTATTCTAAATTGGTCCTTTAGTTTGTGTCCAGCAGTGTTCATGCTTGTTTTTTGAAAATTTGGACTTTTTAGTGCCCAATAAAAGGCGAGAGAAGTAACTTATTCATTGATCACCCATTTTTCCTTCCTTGATCACCCCTAACACAGCATATATGGGTGGCGGTGACTCATAATTTCCCTTGGAATGCTAGTTGTTTTATTGTTTCAGAACATTGGGGATGGGAGCAAGTAAATTATCTATGTTAATGTAATTTTTACAAAATGGGGGAAATTCTATTTTTTGTTTTGTAGCCTATGACACTCTCAGAATCATGTTATATATGCCTGCAAAGGTTTGTCTAAATCGGTTCTGCAGTTTAGGCATGCATAAAAGTGTAACAGATGCCAAAATTATGTATGAAATTATAGCCTAGGACCAGCGGGGACACGCACATTTGTTTATTGTGAGAAAAAAATAACAACAAAATAACAATGATTTCTGAATAAAAAAAAACTAAAACTAATGGACATTGTTTGTAAAAAGTAAAGATGGGATCATCTATTTGCTTTCCTTGTCAACATAAAGGGAAAATAGTAATCTCAATAGAGTCTGTATTCATTCACTGGGCTTCTTGATACTGTCTTTGTTTTTGTTTTCTTTCTTGCAGGACGATCTCTAACAAATCCTGATGAGTTACTTTCAAAGCTAAATATGACAAATAGCAGTAGACTGATGCTGATGGCTAAACCTGTGAGTAGATTTTGACTCCCAGTGTTTGTTTGTCTTTTGATGCCATTTAACTGTTGTTTGGATTTGAGAGGATTTGAACTGGTGTTTCTAAGTGGCTAAGGCAAATTCTTCTGGCAAGAGATGAAATTTAATGGTTTAACACGATCAACTGCATACCCCAAGCATTGCTCAGCTCGTTTACAAACTATAATACACTAAGGAACAATAATTTGTTGTCACAATACGAATTATCTCCCTTTAACCGTAATAATCGAATGCATTAAAAAATTATCTATGTTAATGTAATTTTTACAAAATTCTGTTTTTTTTTCTTATCTATGGCATTCTCAGTGTCATGTTATATATGCCTGCAAAGGTTTGTCTAAATCGGTTCTGCAGTTTAGGCATGCATAAAAGTGTAACATATGCCAAAATTATGTATGAAAGTATAGCCTGGGACCAGTGAGGACACGCACCTGTAAGTGGATGAGGGATGATGTCACAAAATTCATACCCAAGCTTCACTTGCTCTGCTTGGATAAAAACATTTTTTGTGTGTGTCTCTGTAGTAGTGGTCGATCATTATGGGTTTTGGCCAATGCTGATGCCGATATTTAGAGAGAAGGCAGCCGATTTGTTGTACGGTCGTCTCTCTGGACTTTACTACCCCACCTCCGACTTGGTCAACCCATTGATCTCGCCAAGCCGAATTCATGAAAAATTACATGCTTTTTTTGCCCCGCCCTTTCAGTTTTAATTTTAAACTAAAAGGTACTTTTTTCTATTAGAATAAAAAATCAGCTTCAATATCTCAATAATCGACCGATACCGATTATCTCAAAACGTCAAATATCGGTCCGATTAATTGGTCGACCTCTAAATGTTTCATAACATTTACATTTAGTATCATTGAGGCTTTACAACTTTTTTTATTATTTAGACCAGAGTTTCCCAACCTTTTTTGATCACAACCCTGAACGCAGGATTTATTGAGGTCTGGCGACTCTCAGGCCAGAAACATGATTTCAGTGTTTTTTCATTCAGTTTAATCCAATAAATCTGACTGAATTGTACATTAATTTAACAATCAAGTACAAGCATTGGATGTGGACAGATTGAAATACATCAGGAGTTTTCATACATTTATCAATGATTTTTTATTCACAACTATTTTCCTTTTCCAGAGTTTCAATAAATTTTTATATTGCAAAATTGTGATCTAAATTATTAGCAGGCTTTAAATCAGAAATAAAAACTTTCTTACATTATTTTAATCAAACTTGACTAGTTTTTACCTTCATCCTAATTTCAGTTGTTTTTATATACAACTGAAAAACAAAAACAACTTGCATTCTTTTAACATATGTATTGGTCTTCGAGACATTCTTGACCCTTTATTGAAACACCAGAACACACTTCCATTCTTTTTATCTGGCTGAGTTTAATCTGATGCTTGTCCCCAAGGGCTGACTCCAACTTGCAGCAATGTTACTATTTAACTAACTGGTTTGGCAACTCTTCCAAATAACAATTTTAGTTAGCCTTTCCAGTTTCCTTGCTGATTAATTCTGAATAAAGATTTAGCCGGATAGAAAAAAATATTTGGTTTAATTAACCAATAAGAACCCACTGTGATACTGGTATCACATACAATTTAATTGATCTGCACAGTCTCTTATATAATATTATATTTTACCCTTGATTTTAACTCATGAAGTGTACTAAGCGACATCTACTGAACATCCTGGTGCAGTCACGTGACTGTGTCAATTTCCCTACCCAGAATCCCACATAATGTTCCTTCCAAATAGAAATTTGTCTGAGTTCTTATGGCTTAATTTAACAATTTAGTTCAATGTTTTTAAAAGTTTCCTGAAATTTAGCATTGAGAACCACAAAAACATGCCTAAACGGATGCCTTGTTGTGCTGATTGCAATAAAAGTTGTTCTTTCTTGCATAAAGCTGCTGTTTTTAACTCTTAAAACCGAGCCTACATACATACAAAGTTTCTGTTTATTCAAATACTTATGAGCAGTGCTTTTTTTGATGGCAAGTAAGACCCCCTCCCCTTTCCCCCCAAAAATGGGTTAAAAGGTAAACGTAACCTATGTTATTCAGTCCCACATTGACCGGAACTTGAGGGAGAGTTAAAAAAACTGGATGGTAAATGAGAGGAACTTAGAGAGATCTATTTTTTTCTTCTTAATATTCACTGCTGAAATAAGGAGAGGTGGAGGGGGGGGGTCTTATATGCCATCAAATATGGTCGTTCTGCAAATAGCACTTTAATGAGATATTGAAGAATCCACAAGAGAAGAAGATAAATCTATAAAAGATTGAAGACTGTTGTTATATCTCATCTATTGTTTTTTCTTTTTTTTGTTTCAATTTTATCATAGATGCCTTTTTCTCTTGCCTTGAATTCTTTAGGAAACTCCTGACCAGAAGGCCCTGACAGACATTAAGAATCATATTAAAAAGCAGGAAGAAAGCTTACAGGAAGTTTCAAGCCAAATCACTGACTTGAGTCCGGTAAGATAATCTATAGACTTCGGGCTGTGTACTCGAAGTTTCTGGATAGCTTTTCATCCCCTCTTCCCCTATGTCAATGTTGTGAACTATTTGTCATGTTCCCACTTAGCCTGCACAAAAACATTTTACTGCATTCTTGCCCTTGCTTCTTATAAACTCACTTTACGGCAAATAAGTGATGTCATACTCTTACTTCCTATAAATTTTAGTATGTTTGCTTAATACATGTTTTTAAATATAAGCCACTCGGTTGCTTAGGGCTGAGGCTGAGGTTTTAGTCAAATTCTTTGGCTATTTTTCAAAAGATTGTGCAAGAAAAAGGGGCTTGCCCTCATAAGCATTTTAAGTATACAATGATCAGGTAGGGTGAGGACAATTTTGAAAAATTTCTATTCAAAGTTAAGCAGCTCTGGGACAACAGAACTGAAAAAGTAAATTGCTTATATAGATAAAAACGTGTAACGGTTAGGTAATCTAATCGAGGAAATATTGTATACTTGGCATTTATATTTGTCTTGAACAAACGTATCGGATAACCGAGTTCTTCTCTCTCAATTTATATGTTGTGTTAAAAAGAATTATCTTATCAAGAGAGAGTTCTCACAGCACCCTCCTTCCCAGCTGATTTACTTGCATACTTTGTATGCATGGATGATATCTCCAGCATTTTACTTTACTGACCTTGGCAGGTTTGTATACAGTGGGTTAGTAATGAAGGAGTGACAAATTTCAAAGGAGTGACACGAATATGACCGTAATGAAGTGACAATGTAAAATGCTTCTTTTTGGTGCTTCCGAAGTCCTTCCGAAGCATAAGATGAAACGATGAAACGATGATCAACTCGTATTTGCAGTTGGAGCTCTCCAACTTCTTCTTCACTTCGAGGTAAATAACTCTGACCCTAACTATTTGTTATGTCACCCCTTTGATACAGTATTTATGTCACGCCTTTGATGTGTCACTCTTTTGAACAGTACAAAAACAGATGCAACAATAATGCAGCTAATGCTTAGATTAAAACCCACAGACAAAATTAGAACATTAGA
>VCCN01002209.1:1352239-1368143 GCA_006491835.1 Architeuthis dux | reverse complement strand
AAAGTGATAGGGGTGTACTTATTTATGGGCTATACTGTATGTGTACTTTGTAACTCGCCATCAAAAATAAAAATAAAGAGTACAAGGAATGGAAGAAAAGTTTTGTTCTTAACATAGAATTTGCCGTTTACTGTCACGTTGGGTTATTTTTATATGAATTCATTTACAAAATTTAGCTTAGAGTGGCACAGGGCAAAACGGTTAGGAGAGGGAGTTTGTGTTATGCCTTGTTTCCGGATTTTGCCTACCTGCTTCTAAAATCTGCATCCAAAATCTAGACTTTTTAGCCGATAGGAAATACATTTCAGATACTAAGCAAGCTCTAGGTACCACGTCGTGGTGTAAAGCTGGTCTCGTACATCATTATTACTGAGTAGTGAGTTCGAGCCTCATTGGGTGCCCCATACTTGTGACCTTGTGCCAAAACTAAGCTACGCTTAGTAAATAACTACTAAGCAAGTCCCTTCACATTTAAAATTACAGATACTGGTCGGCTAGTTAAAACTAAGGCACAAGTTATCTTCCCGTCGTTTTGGTTACATATACTTACGTTACCTCCATTATAATAATATATAATGACGGGAATTTCCCTCATTGCAGTTCTATGGCTACTTAATAAAATGTTTTATTGTGATTGATGGTAACTCAATTCTATTTGTGAGTCAGGGCTTTTATTTTGCAATTGATATCTTGTAATGGATTATCTTGCAATGGACAAGGGCTTTTATCTTGCAATGGATAACTAATACTCTTCACCACCTACTGCAGTTAATGGGCCAATCAAGGACAAGCTTCTTTATCATTGGGAATAAACTGACCCCTTTTCTTTGATGAAAGCTCCCCCACTTTAACACACATTTCAAGTACCCATCATTAATTTGCATAGTTAATATCAAAGAGGACCTTTCCGTGGGAGTGTTTAATTATTTATAGATTCCCATTGTCTCCTTTTCTACGTTTTTCCTCCGCGTTTCTGGGAGGCGTAGTATTTGCGTGAATTTCCTGATCAGACATACCCGGAGATTTCCCACATTTGTTGACGTACGTTCCCCTTGAATACACACACACAAACATACAAACACACACACACACATATACATATACACACACACACACACACACATATATATATATATATGAGAGAGAGACGTTCATTATAATCATGAACGAAAAATGTTATCAAACGGTTATTGTTATCAATCAGTTATTATTATTATCATTATCATCATCATTATTATAATAATAATAATAATAATAATAAGAAGAAGAAGAAGAAGAAGAAGAAGACGGTCTTCCTCAGGTGTACTATCCGTTTTTAAAGAGGGTGACTCTAATGGTAGCAAACATATTTTTTTCCTTTCCCAGAAAAAGAGCCCATCTCTTTAAATACGGATAGTGCACTTGAGGCAGACCGTAGAATAGATCGGCCGAAACGTCGTGTGAACAACAAAATCAACAAGATGAAATAAGTTGATCGTCCTAAAAACTCTTGGAAAGTTTGTCTGTTGAATTGATTTAAGTGAGAGGCTGTTGTCCGTATGCTAATTCGAGCTTTATTGTTGGACTAGCGAGTCTATCCGGGGTAGTTTAAAGGATTAAACTAGCTTCTGATGTAAACCTATGGTTCATTGGTTAGACAAGTGGTTCTCAGAGTCCCGGGTCACATTCTTCCCCTTACGATCCTAGGTTTCCACAATTCCCCCACCCCCGTTTTAAATTGTCATCGATTAAAATTCCTTTTCAACATTATACTTTCCACTAGTTCACCCATGTCGTCCAAAAATGACAGCAATATATAAAATAATATTGCAATGGCACTATCTATGTGTCCGGACTTCGCACAGCCCTAACCGTTCATAGTAGAAACTTTAAACTTTGCACACACACTCCCCTCAATGAGTAAGGTAAACGTTTCTTTAATTTTTTAAAATTTCTCCTCCAAAATAGGTTTTAGTGTGTGTGGGAGGGAGGTTCAATATGCAATGTAAGTTTATGCTAAATTGCTTACTAGTTTGTGCCCGCTTGCTTTTTGAAACAGATTTGTGATCACAGCCCAACAAAAGGTGAGGGAAGTAACTTATTCACTGATCACCCCCTCCCCCTTTCCAACTTTTTAATTGATCACCCCCCAACACAGCATAATTGGGTGGCGGTGATTCACAATTTCCCTCGGAATGCTAGTCTTGTTTATGTTCAACAAGAAAGGTAAGGGAGACTACTCTATAATTGGTATTAAATACTTATCTTTCTTGACAATTGTTACAGACAAAAATTATAGACATACATGTAGCGTATTATATAAGTAGAGTAAACGTTTCTCCGCTGAATGACCCCCCCCCCAAAAAAAAAGATTCCTCCCTTGCCCCTCAAACACACTTAGGAAATGCCTCCCCTGAGGACCAAGTGCCCCCCGTTTGAGAATCACTGTTCTAGACTGTCAAGTCGCATATATAACGATTCCATGACTTGCCTGTCATCGTTCCACGCAGTGCCAGATTAATCTATACCAAGGTCCCTAGGCTATTAGCAATATGGCCCCCCCCCATCTTGAACCATCCTCACCCCCCGTTTCGTGTATAATTTTAAGTAAGTAATGCGATCTGTCAATCGTGTGAATAAAGTGGATTGTTATGTGCTAATGTGTAATATATTCATTCCATTTTTGAAAGAGATATTTGTTAGGACATTTTTATTAAGTTTCAAGATATCATTAGCAATATCTTAACAATTATAGTGAGCGCTCAGATTTCACATAAGGGAATGTTCTTATGTTGACAGTTTTATTGTTTAATTAATTTCCCCTGTAGTAGTAGTGATTAATTTCTAAATTGCTATTTATTTTGGGCCCTACGACTAATCTGGCTATGGTCCTGTCAAAAATAAAATTACGAAAAATATGAATATCCCAGAATTTATCCGGTCCCCTGTTAGCTACGGGCCGTTAAACTTAAGCCTACTCAGCCTTATGTATAATCTGTCCCTGCTTCCACGCTGTCTACATGTCAACCCAACCTCACTCTCCCAACTGACTCTCTGAGACCACTTCGTTGTTTATACACCTTTATATACTCGTTTTATTTCTGTGTAATTGAAACAAAGAATTTAAATGATGTCTATGATTAGAAACATCCTTTCTGGTGTAAATATAGCACGAATCAAAGTTAAATAAAACAAGTTGTTTCATTTATTTCATCACCAAAAGAAAGGAAATAACTTAGCTTCCTGGAGTCAACAACCTTCTTCTCCAACATTCCCTCAATGTAAACACTAAACATTATTACACGTCGCTATACGGGGCCATTAAACATAGCATAAATAGAGATTGTGCCAGCAATCATTTAAAAATATATAATGTCGTTGTTGAGCCTCAATAAGATGGAATGGATTAGTGCTGTGTATCTCATCTGGTAGCTACTTCTAGGAGCTGGTGAAATATCATTAGGTGTCTACGTATATCATCGCTACATGATAAATTATTGTGTATATGTCTATTCTCATACACATGGCACATTAACCAAAGTGTACAGTATACAGTTATTTCGGAGACTGTTCATGATGCTGTCTTTTATCATTTATTTATTTCGTAAATTTAACATCACTAAATTTATTACGAAAAGATATTTGAAAAAGAGCGAATCAACGCTAAACTGGGTAAGTTTTAGTAAAAAAAACGATTATTTTATTTTATTTGTTTTGCTAAATGGATCGCATCACTGATTTGACCGATCAGTGCTAAAGAAGCTAATATTTCTTTTATTCGTATTTAGTTTTTCTATTTACTCGAGTACTAAGCCGGCACGGCAATGACTGTTTAAGTTTTAGTAAAAAACGATTATTTTATTTTATTTGTTTTACTAAATAAAGTATTGTAAACCATTTTTATTAATTTCTGACTACTATTTACATTCCTTTATTCTGTTGGCTCCTACCCCTCTATGGTCACTCCTCACTACCCTTTTCGTGCGGTTGGAGGGGGTCAAACGATTGAAAATAAGGAAACTTTGTCCCTTATTCATCCCAGACGATTTAAAATAAAGAAACCTTGTCCCTTGTTAAATCTCCTTTTCTCTCCCGATTCTACGTCCAAACAATTCACAATTCTTTGTTTCTATTTCTTTTCTAGGTTTCCAATAAAAAATGTGTGAGCCTAAGGCACGGCAGGTCAGCCTGTTGGTGGTCACTCTATTAGCGTTCACCATAGCGCAAGGTTTGTATATAAGTTTTTTTTTTCGAATTGTATAGCTTTTGTCTTTGGGAAAGCAAAATAGAATTAAATATGTACTAGGGCAGAGCCTGTTTCAAAGGTGCATGTTTGGAAGGGGCCAGACTTTATGGTGTATGGAGCAGCCAGCCATAATTATCATGTAAAATAATGTTCTGTCCGTCGTACGAAACTAATACTTCGAATTATTTCGGTTAATTCTTTTAATGTTGCCAATTTAGATATTTTATATCTAGATTTAGATCTATTAGTGTTGCTAATTTAGATATTTTATATCTAGATGTATATCTATTGCCAATTTAGATATTTTATATCTACATCTAGATCTATTGCCAATTTAGATATTCTATATCTAGATCTAAATCTATTGCCAATTTAGATATTCTATATCTAGATCTATAATTATAGATAACAGATCTACAATCTACTTCGAATTATATCGGTTACTTCTTTTAGTGTTGTCAATTTAGATATTTTATATCTAGATCTAGATCTATTAGTGTTGCAAATTTAGATATTTTATATCTAGACCCAGATCTATTGCCAATTTAGATATTGTATATCTAGATCTAGATCTATTTCCAATCTAGATATTTTATATCTAGATCTAGATCTATAATTATAGATAAAATATCTATAATCTGTAGTTCTTTTATTTTAAAAAAATAGATGTCTCGTGAACCGCCGATCAAAACAACTTCAAACCCTACACTGCAATGCTTTGCGTGTAGACTATTATATCTGGTGAATGTCAGCTTCGTAGAATTCCAGTTGTCGAGTAATCGCAGTGCATGCACGCACCCACATGGATTTCTTCAATTATAGTTAGATTATCTAAATCTTTGTAAAAGACATTAACAAACAAGTTTGTTTGTATCATATTCAGCAGCACAAAAGGACAAATGCCTTACATTAAGTAACGTTTAAAGACATCTATTTATTTAGAGGTACCTTGGTAGCGAATTTACCAGCATTGGTAACAGTAAGTGTTTCAATTAATCAAAGTACTTGATTTCAAATACTAAATTTCATGGCTGGTAGGGGAGACTCGGGACGATTGCAACACTTTTAGCATTTCTTTCAGTTACTCAGACACTATTTGGACTAGACCAACCAAATTGTTATATATTAACATTACATCTGTCTGTTAATTACCCATACCATTTAAAGATTATTACATATGACATATCGTTCACAATATTTATTTGAATTGAAGAAGTCAGATGTTGCAACTGACCCCAACCCTGGGGACAGTTGCACCACTAATCAAGGACGGTTGCAACATGTTAAAAATACATTAAATTTCACCAATTAACTTTTGCTTTTTGTCTCATTGAGCAAAGTATTCTGAAAATATGTATTGTTTTATAATAATATTATAATATTATTTATTTATTTAACAAATAACAGTTATTGCGTTTTGTTTGTTTTTGCATAGAACATAGACCTACCTTGAGTCAATGTGCAGATGTTACAGATGCTATTCAATCTCTCCAGATGTCAGTGTTAGACAGGAAGAATGGAGCAATTTGCAATGCAACACACTTTTATTAAACATGTATTTATTGTACTGCAACTGTATTTATTGTATTGCATAATACATGCAGTACAATAAATACAGTTGCAATACAATAAATACAATATTGTACTGCAACTGTATTTATTGTACTGCAACTTTTAAAAAAATGATATTTAAAAACACAGACATCCCAAAATGACACAGTTTTTTGTAAAAAATAAAAGCAATACAAATTTGTATTTGGATAAACTATCCTTATATTTACATCACAATGACTTGTTTATGTTGACAAATACTGTTGCGTGGTCTGTGCATCCTGCAAAAATATCACAACAGAGTGGGTTTTAATTAATTTTCCAACCTCTAAAACATAGAAATAGGCCCCAAAACCATATTCATATCAGGTTTGGTTGCAATTTTATGACTATTTCAATATTTTGTCTAAATACGGCGGCCATCTTGAACGCCGTGTTGGATATCTCGGGAAGCTCCATTGGGATTTCAGGATTTTTTAGTATAGTGTTTCTGGTGTGATGTTGCAACTATCCTGAAAGAAACAGATTTAGTTTTAAAGTTGGCCATGCTAAAGTTCTTGGACTAGTAATCAAAGTGAAAGATTTGTTGTTAAACTCCTATATAACAAGAACAATCCTCACCAAAAATAGGGGAGTAAACCGATATGTAAAATCACCATACCGCTACAGTGATTTGAACGCATGATCGCTAGCCTGGTGTGTTACCACCTGCGCTAAACTGACAAGTCTGACTTTATAGCAGAATTACGCAAGGAATTAGAAGTAGGAGCAGAGTTTGACACTGGAGCAGGCAGGCTTGTTCTTTAGAATAGTATGGAGGTTAAGGAAAAACAAGATCAACTCCAGACTTTGTACTGGAGCAGGACAATGGATGAAATAAGCCCTTGCGTATTTCTAACATAAATGTTCGCAGATATGTAAGACTTCTCAATTTAGCTCAGTCTCCAGCAATGCCGCCTACCAATCAGTTGGTCGTGGTTTCAAATCATGGTTGGGGAATGTTAACTTTTACTCCCCTAAATTTGGTGAGGGTTGTTCTTGCTGTTCTTGTTACGGTAGAAAATCAAAGTCAACTCCAGACTTTGACACTAATTATAAATCATTCATTATAGTAACAAGCCGAATAACCCGTCCGTTTACTCAATGGAGTTCTTTAACGAAATCCTTGTCTGAACAATGGCTAAAATTGAACAGACGATCTCTGTTGATTAATGCACAACTTGGAATTCTGGTCAGCTGAAACGGACGCATCTCATCTGAACTTCGTATTGTTTCAAACAGGAGACACGTAAATAGGAAGTGTTCATAGACAAACATTGTGTGACATCGAAAGAAAGACTATTTTTAAGCCAATCAGATGAACACACGTTGAATATCAACATTTGCAGTCAAGTATATTTTTTTTTCACAGATTTCTTTTGATTTTTCTCCGAACTTTATTTATAGAAGCAGTAAAACAAGATGTACATCGGAGTGGACATCTTTTGAATATACAGTATCACCCATAAATAAGTACACCCCAACCACTATTTTATAGAAATTTAATTTTCTTCTAAACCAAACAGCATTATTTCTTTCTAGTGGAACATTACACAATCAAACGGATATTATCAGGTATTATTTATGACCAAATTATGAAATATGAATATGTTGCCGTCCAAAGATGAGTACAACACCACGAAAAAATATTTTTGGCAACAGAGTTTCAATGCTGTAGAGTTTGGTCATGAATAATACCTGATAATATCCGTTTGATTGTGTATTTTATCAGCTGGTTTGCCCTTACCAATGAAGGGTCCGCTAAGGGAGGAGTGGTCCCCCCTCCCCTCAGATCAGGCCATCCCGCCTAGGGTGAGAGTGTTTGAAAGTAAGAACATTATACTCAATAAAGGATGGTGGTGCTGTAAACTTGTTTTATGTAACCCCAACTTAATTTACCCATATAAAAAGATGGTATTATTCTTCGCTGGTAACAGGGTTGGCGCTAAGATATATTCCGAATATATCCTATTGCCCCCCCCCCACCTGGAAATATATCCCCCCCTGGAAAAGTTACGGCGGACGGAAGAGGTATATGTATTAACTCGTGTCTGTCTGTCTGTATGCCTGTCTGTTTGTCCACACAATATCTCCAAAAGTTCTCCGGGAATTTCAATGACATTTTGTGGAATGGTGGGCTATGGAAGAATTGATTACATTTTGGGGCGGATCCAGTAATCATTTCTAGATTGAGATATGTTGGTATTACTCTGCAGCAGAGAACAGTCATGAAAATAAATCAGTTTAAAAAAATGCTGGATTTAAATTTTAAGGGGGGGCAACAATATAAATTCGTACAATCACTGGGTGACCCACTACTGTGGCCTTGTGTCAAACTAAGCTAAACTTAGTAAATATCAAGTATATTCTGCTTCAGTATTCACAGTGTTTGTCCACACAATATCTCCAAAAGTTCTCCAGGAATTTCAAAGACATTTTGTGGAACGGTCGGCTATGGGGCATGGACGAATTGATTAATGGGGCACCCTATATTTAATATTATTTCTTGTCCCCCTTTCAGTAGTGGGGGAACCAGTGAGGATTGAGCTCATAATAGTTGTGATGGTCAGCATCACAAGCTTGTTAACCATTACTACACTGACGATTTCCACCATCTTCCTGTAACTCGGTCACTTCTGAGGCACCCTATATTTCTGATGCAAATGTCTTGTCCTCAGTCGCCACAGGCACCCTATATTTCTGATGCAAATGTCTTGTCCTCAGTCGCCACAGAAGCAGCTCTTTCTTTCAAATACGGATTACCGTTAGTTAAAGGCGACTTGCAAAACTGTTTCGCCAGGTTTTTCTCCCAACGATCAACTCATCCCAGTCTTCGTGGCGACAGCCTCATTCTCATGAATAAACAGTGTCTTGTGAAATTAATTTGCGAATAACTTTCATTCAATATGACCTCGATATCATCAGGAAACACACAATTGTCTAATTATGCATTTGGCGTGTGAACTTGAGATAAGCCACATATTTCCTTGCTTCGGACAATTGAATATCTGTCTGATTTTGCCCGTAGCTAACTGTTAAATGCAGCGGTTCCCAACATCGTGTCCGCAGACCCCCTGGTGATTCATTCATTCGCAGTCAGAGGTTTCAGAGGGGGTGTAGAGGGAGAGGGGCGGTTGGGTTGCGTTATTGAGCGTAGTGTACAGATCGGTATCCTCCTTTGGAGGATTAACGGGATCCCTGTGTGTGTGTGTGGGGGGGACTCTCTACATGACCCCCAGCTGCTTACGGCGCCTGGTATACCCAGTTGGTCACCCATCTAGGTACTGTCCAGGCTCGACGTTGCTCAACTTCTGTTATCGTACGAGAACCGGTGTATACAACACGATTTGGCCGGATGGTCCACAAAGATATTACTAGGGGTCCGCGAGCTTGTTGAGTGGGCAGACCTTTCAAAAGCCTGTAGTCCGTGAGTTTGTTGAATAGGCAGACCTTTCAAAAGCCTGTGGTCCTTGGAAAAATCCATTCAAATAAAAAGGGTCCTTGGTATGGAAAAGGTTGGGAACCTAACACATTAGAGAGCACACCCTACCAAGGCCATTGTCAGTAAAAACTGAATGAATATCAGTTCACAAATAATTACAATGAAGGGAAGGTAACTGTAAAAGATTCCTGGATCCGACACAGAATTTAATCAATTCTTCTTTTGTCCATGGCCTACCCTTCTACAAAATGGAATTCATTGAGAACTTTTGGAGATATTGTATGGACACACAGTAAATACATAAATGTATGGGGGGGGGGAAATGATAAACTGGTCTGGTTAGTCCCTCAATAGCAACGTGACCAATGTCTTTTGGCAGCATGTCGTGTTGGGGATGATCAATTAAAAACTTGGGAAAAGGGGTGATCAATGAATAAGTTACTTCTCTCGCCTTTTGTTGGATAACTAAAAAGTCCGAATTTTCAAAAACAAACGTGAACGCTGTCGGACACAAACTAAGGGAACAATTTAGCATGGACTTACATTGTAAATTGAACCCCCTCCTAAAAAATTATTTTGGGGCTGAATTAAAAAAAACCCAGTAAAGGTTTAAATTTTCAGCCCTCTAGTTCCATTGGTGCGGCCTGTACGCGTGATACATATATAGATAGATAGCCAGCCTGTCAGACTCACTTAAAAACTGAAGAAACCTATGTTGAATATGTTGACAGTTTTGGTATCTCTCATTCAAAAAACATTACTGTATCCTCCCAAAAATGTAACCGATTCTTGTTTATCTCATGGCCCACCCTTCTAGAAAACTTAATTGAAATTCATTGAGAACTTTGGGAGATATTGTGTGGTGTGGACATATAGCAACGATGCATGGGAGGAAATAAATTCCCGGATCCATCCCAAAATTTAATCACTTCTTCCGTAGCCCATTACCCAGCCTTCTACAAAATGTCATTGAAATTAATTGATAACTTCTAGAGATATTGTGTGGTATGGGCATATATCTACAATGCAGGGGAAGGAAGAATTCCCGGATCCGCCCCAAATTTTGATCACTTCTTCCGCAGCCTATTCCCCACCTTTCCACAGAATTTCATTGAAATTTATTGAGAACGTTTGGAGATATTGTGTGGACAAACAGACAGAGGGACAACATGTATTCACTCATTGTTGTTCGTCTGTCTGTCCACATAAATAAATAAGCAAAAATGATTTTTGAATGTGGACTTTCAAAACAGGCTGGCCCTTTTCACTTGGGACGTTGGCGCGGCACAATCTTCCTACCTCGAATTTGGCCCTCTGCTATGCTAAGGAGGTGCGGGTGGCCTAACGGTTAAAAGCACGGAAAATGGATTCGGCGAACCGAGTTCAGATCCTTGTTGAGACGGTTGGTGTTCACTTCGTACTTATACCCTCGAAAAAGGGCATGAATCCACTGCTTCCCCCAGCCATAGGAAAATAGTAGGACAGACTTGGTTTTCTAGCGTTGAAAGCTATGGGTAAAATAGTTGTGTAGACTGGGCTCTTTAATTCTTGGTTGGCCATCAGTCTAGGAGACGGACAACTCTAATCCCAAACTAAGAGTGGAGTCCCAAAGGCAAATTGGTTCCACTTCTTTCAATAGGTTATTGTCAGGAATTGCTTCTGGTGCCATGTAACCCAGTATAACCTATCGCCTGTTACTTGGAGAGGATATGGGCATCGCCAAGTAACTCCCATTGCTTTGAGAAATGTTATGAAGGGAACTTACTAGGGCATGTCACCCCGACAGTCTACTAGGTCATGGGTTGAACTGGATCTGGGTACTAGGCTGAGCTTAGTAAATATCTGTGCAGTATGCATTTATGTTGGAGGTTTCTGAGAATACTGTTAGAAAACGTCAACCAAAACTGCCAACATCAACATAGGTTTCTTCAGTTTTCAAGTTGGTTTGGCTGGCTGGCTATGTATGTATGTATGTATGTATGTATGTATGTATGTATCGCGCGTACAGTGGACTAATGGGGCGAGAGGGCTGAACATTTACTCCTTATTGTGTATAGACAAAACGTTTTTTGCTTTTTGAAAATTCTCCCCCAAAATGGGTTTTTAGTTAGGGTTCAATTTACAATCTAAGTGTATGCTAAATTGGTCCTTTAGTTTGTGTCCGGTAGCGTTCATTGTAGAAACTTGAAATTTTGCACACATTGCTCTCAATTTTTAAAATTTTTTTAAATTGCGCACCTAAATAGGTTTTTGGTGGGGGTTCAATATGCAATGTAAGTTTATGCTAAATTGGTCACTAGTTTGTGCCCGTTTGCGCCCGCTTGTTTTTTTTAGTGATCACTGCCCAACAAAAGGTGAGAGAAGTAATTTATTCATTGTTCACCCCTTTTCCCCAATTTGTTTAATTGATCACCCCCAACACGGCATGCTACTAAAAGACGTTGACAGTTTCTAATGAGTGACTAACCAGACCTGTTTATCTCTTGGTTACCTAAATTAAGTAACGGTCTGTTGGTATAGTACTAAAAGGGCTATTAATTCCAGGTGTGGTAGCTATTTATATAATCTATAATTATAAAAACTGACTTGATATATTCGGGAAGCAGATGGCTCTGTACCTGTGTTTTCAAAACTTGTTCGGACTACTGCTCCTTCTTAGAGCATATATTTGATCAACGCCACATGTAAAGTCGGTCAAAAATGGTACATTGAAAACCAGAAAGCACTCAGAGTGCGCATACCTCTGCCAACGCCAGGGGAAGTAATTGTGCATGGATCCACCCAAGAATTTAATCACTTCTTCCACAGCCTATTGTCTACCATTCCACAAACCATCATTGAAATTCAGTGAGAACCTTTAGAGATATCATGTGAACAGACATGACATTTTGCCGATATTATGTGGTGTGGGCATATGACGTAGGGAGAGTAATTGTGCATCGATCCGCCCTAAAATTTGATCAGTTCTCCTGTCGCCTATTGTTCAACCATCTACAGAATTTCATTGAAATTCATTGTGTACTTTCGGAGATATCTTGTGGACAGAGGGAAAGACGGACGCGGCCGAATACATATACCTCTCCAACATCGCTGGCTGAGGTAATTACATTTTAATAAATAATTGCGACTCGTGTGTTTTCTCGCCATGTTATAACAAATGTGAGAAGCACTATTTTTATACCTCCTGCGCATAAAGTTATGTCTGAAAAGCTGATTTCGCAGTCGGGCTGTTTGAAGTCCAATGGTTTGAAGTTTTTGGTTTCATAATGAATTCGTGCTGAATTAGTTGTGGTTAAATTGTTTAAATCAGAAAAACTTGAAATATTTGAACTTCAAACAGCTCTACTGTAAAATCAGCTTTGCAGACATACGACCTTTCTTTGCTCATTGCCATACTCACAACCCCTCGAGTCTTCCAGTGCCCCCATCACTCCCTTGCTCTCCAACACCCCCTTGGGTCTTCCACTGACCACTTTAGGACAGGGTTATTTTTAGATAACAATAACCGGTTGATAATATATAAGCGAACGATATATAGAGGAAGCCGCTTATTGAGATCACTTTGGGACAGGTTTTTTTTAGATAACAATAACCGACTGATAACATATAAACGAACGATATATAGAGAAAGCTGCTTATTGAGATCACTTTGGGACAAGTTTTTTAAGATAACAATAACCGACTGATAACATATAAGCGAACGATATATAGAGGAAGCCGCTTATTGAGATCATTTTGGGGCAGGTTTTTTTTAGATAACAATAACTGACTGATAACATATTAGCGAACGATATATAGAGGGAGCCGCTTATTGTGATCACTTTGGGACAGGTTTTTTTTAGATGACAATAAACGGCAGATAACATATAAGCGAAAAATATATAGAGGAAGCCGCTTATTGTGATCACTTTGGGACAAGTTTTTTAGATAACTTTAACCGGTAGATAACATATAAGCTCATGATATATAGAGGAAGCCGTTTATTGTGATCACTTTAAAGTGTTTTAGACTGACAGATTTTGATAACAATAACCGGTTGATAACATAAGCGGCTTCATTTGTATAATGAAATGCAAGTTTAATGTAACCATTGCATTTTATATTTTGTTTCATGTTTTTATTCCAGATAATAATAATAATGGGTACCCAGTGTTTGTAACGCCAGATCCATTCCAGTTCAGTGTTCTTGAAAGCACAAAGCCAAGTAAGTAGACATCAAATCACATATATAATAATGGGAGGCATTCATCTTCCCGAAAATCACTCAATCCTTTTTTTCTATAAATCTTAAACACGATATATATTGTAAATATTAAATCTTATCGTAAATAAATACTACATTTAATAGATTGTCACATTTTTCTTCGTAAACATCGCACTAATTTTTAAAAAATAAAATATATTCGGTGTTTTTGTAACGAACAAAATACGAAAGAATGGCCGGTTGGGTAACTCGAATTGTCTTCCTTTGTTTTTCAAGCTAATAAACAGCCTGGAAGATAAGTCAGCCTGGACATGATTCGGCCAATCAACATTCAGCAAATTGAACTTCGAGAAAGTGAATTTCGGGAAAATGAACCAGACCCATATTAATTACCTATGTGTTTATTTATTTATTTGTTTTCTGTCACGCTGAAGGAAAACGATATGTAAAATCAAATGTAACTGACGCAATTTGACGCGGATCATAGCAGCCTGATGACTTACCAATAGGCAAAGGGTATACGGATAACACGGTATTGAAATGTGAAGCATTAGATATGTCAGTCAGATTGTATATATTGGGGAAAGGGGACAATACATCACAGCAGCCAACAGCCTAGACGGGCAGAATTTAAAAACAAAAACAAACACAAAAAAATAAAACTGTTATCATTTTTGACGCCACTTATACACTAGTATCTTAATATTTCTATTAAATCGTTGAGCTCTTTGTACAATAAGACCTCAGCGTTCTAGATATTAAGAAAAATACACCGTTAAACGAAACAGGGTTATACGGCGTCATTATAACAGCATAAATAGAGATACGAGCTTAATAGGGTAAGCGGGGGTATTATTAATCACCGCTACCCACAATAGACTGGTTTAAACACTGTTGTTGGGTTTAGATTATTCATGTGTTCTAACATTTATATGTATCTATGTATCTATGTGTCTATGTATCTATGTATCCGGACTTCGCCCAGCCCTAATCATTCATAGTAGAAACTTGAAAGATTGCACACACACTCCCCTCAATGAGTAGGGAAAATGTTTTTTATTTTTTTAAAATTCCCCTCTAAAATAGGTTTTTAGTGGGGAGGGGTTGTTCAATATGCAATGCAAGTTTATGCTAAATCGGTTACTAGTTTGATTGGTTACGAGCTTGATAGGGTAAGCGGGGTATTATTAATCACCGCTACCCACAACAGACCGGTTTAAACACCGTTGCTAGGTTTTAGGTTATTCATGTGTTCTAACATTTATATGTATCTATGTATTTATGCGTCTATGTATCTATGTAACCGGACTTCGCCCAGCACTAATCGTTCATAGTAGAAACTTGGGTCAATATGCAATGTAAGTTTATGCTAAATTGCTTACATGTTATTTTGAAAATTCAGACCTTTTTTGTGATCACAGCTCAACAAAAAGCGAGAGAAGTAACTAATCGTTCATAGTAGAAACTTGAAATTTTGCACACACACTCCCCTCAAGGAGTAGGGGAAATGTTTTTTTATTTTTTGAAAATTCTCCCCCCGAAATAAGCTTTTAGTGGGGGGGGGGGTTCAATTTACAATGTAAGTTTACCACCACTGTTTAATTTACAAGGTAAAAAGAAGCATATATAGCTGGCGGTGATTCATAATTTCCCTTGGAATGCTAGTTGTACTTGATATCATTCTTGAGCCTTAACAGGATGAAATGGTGTCGATATATATCGCTACATGAAAGATTATTGTGTATGTGATTATTCTCATACACATGGCACATTAACTGACAGTTTACGGTTATTTCGGAGACTGCCCTTGATGCTATCTTTTATCATTATTTATTAAATCTATTGCGAAAAATATATGAAAAAGCGCGCTATATCGAATCAGCGCTAAACGGGGTATTGCTAAGTGGGGTATTACTGTATTATTGCTAAACATTTTTGTGTTCACAGTTCTGACAGAACGGCGGTGCAGAATAAGTCAATACATATTAATGTCTTAGGCATTATTTTATACTAGACGTTTTGTAACCAGTGATATAACCGGTGAGATTTATTATTATAAACACATTATAACTGTTATTCAATCTAATGATTACATATATAGTGACACAGGAAATACTAAAAGGCATATAAGCAATAAGCCAACATTTCCAGAGTACATTTTGCTTGTGAGCAGATATAGCAACTATAATATTAATAATTCCAAAGGTTTATCATTTAATATTTATTCTGTATTGCTAGTAAACATATGTAAAATATTAACTTCTGAAGCGTGTCAAGAAGGTATAAAGAATACAAATTAGCCTCTATCACAGAAGAATTTGTGATAGCCCACAGTTTTGTTCTTGATGCAAAAGATTTTTTCAAAATAAAAAAATGCATAATACCCAAACAAATAATTTTTAACATTACCCACATGGTCTGTCTCTCCAACGGAAATGAAAAG
>VCCN01002209.1:1224367-1235113 GCA_006491835.1 Architeuthis dux | reverse complement strand
ATGAGTAAAATTAATTTCTTGCAGGGATCATCAGGGAACTGTTTCGGCGATTTACAAACAAAACAGTAATTCTACCATGGTTTATGGCTGGCAAGTCATGATAAAAGACATGGTAACTGTGTACCAGTTACCGGTACCATGGAATCTCTTTTTGTCAATTTTGTGTCAGAGATTTTAAATCTTTGTCTGGGTTAAAAAGCCACATCCGTTCTTGGCATAGTTGAATGATTCTTTGGAGATATATCATGTGATAGCCATACTCGAAATGGAGCTCGCCGGTGGCATATATAAATATATACAAATTCACGCACACACACACACACACATATATATAGTCTGAAAAACCTACTAATCCTAAAGATTTTGCTGAAAAAAGAAATGTTTTTCGTTTTATTAATATAGACAGATTTATATGTATATCTGTTTAGTAGTATTGCAGTATTAAAGTATTTAAGATGTTACTACATTTTAAAATTGTAACTAAAGATCTAACATACAGAGGTTTTTCTGTTTACTCGTTTATTTCATTATATGCAATGTAACTCAATTATTCACTAATAAGTGATAATGAGTGATGTTCAGAGGGATTTATATTTTACACAGAATTAGATGTGTTTTAATATAATATGTATAGCTCCACGAGGTCGGATATTTGCGCACTATCATATGCGCCCATTGCTACATCAAATGCAGGGCTATCTCCTTCCACCCATTGTATGCTACTGTTGTAAAATAGTGTTATCCTGCAGTGTATTATAGTTGCTATGTCGTATTTTGTTATGTTATTGCTTTACTAACGTATTGAGCCTTCTTCGGTTGGAAACAGATGTCTATTAATATACTTCTGCAGAATTGTGACGCATACTTGTAACCACTTATTATATTACTCAAGTTTAGAATCAGACGCATATATATGTGAATATGAACGTCTGTTTTGTTGTGTGTGCAACTCTTCCCTCCTCACTCTCCTTCCATCTTAGTACCTTCCATTGTTTTTTTAAATTTCCACAAGATTAGCCAAGAGCGAGACGCCTTGGCCAAGAGGCATTCAGACACTTTAATATGAGTAAAAAGCAACACCACATATAGACAAAAGGGTCAACATTTATATGGTTTCTTTCGATAATTCCTCTTTAAAAAAAACAAAAACGTTTAGTCTTTTCTTCTAGGATTTCGAAAGTTTCAAACACTGTTCGATGTTTGTCGAACTTTAATAAACCTAGCTCAGTACAACCCAGGGCCAAAAGTGTGTGGTATCCATTTGTTGTATAATTCCGGTAGTATTTCTTCTCGCCGATGTGAGGGAGAGACGTCTCGTTCTTGCGTTGTATATTTTCGGGTAGTGCGAACATTCTGTGGAGGGAAATAAAATACCGGAGAAAAGGGCTCTCCCACGTGGGAGGAGAGAAAGACGACAAAATTCAGTATTTTCAGTTGAAAATCTGCGGTTAGCTTTATTCCCGTCGGTAGCTTCGATTCCGGGCCGGTTCGCGGATCACTTTGAGGCATGGAATTCTGCTTCAGTTATAATTCTAAACGAGTGGTCTCTTTGCTGAAACATTACCAGTGTTTCTAGTAATTAAAAAAATCAAGGCTTCTTCCTCCTCTTACCCGCCCCTCAAAAAAGGGAAGAAAAATACTCCACACTAACCAGTTTCTAAAGCAGGATATTTTTTACGTGATTGGTCAACCGTAGCAGAAATAGGCAACGGTTGAAATCACCGAAAATGTAATGGTCTCCCTTCTCGAAACATGACCATTCATCCAGATAAAATCCCTTGTCCATTACAAAATAATCCATCGCAAGATAAAGGCCCTTGTCCATTGCGAGATAATCCATTGCAAGACAAAAGCCCTGACTCACAGATAGAATTGAGTTGCCATCACAATAAAACGGAAATTTTATTGAGTTAGCCATAGAAATGGCTTACGGATGGTCCCACTACAGAAGTAATGGTCTTCGTTACTAACTTGCAAATCATTACTTCACGGCGAGACACCATCTGTTTAGTATCTGTCTATGTAAATATCTGCAGATGTGAGTTTACGTATGTATGTGAATGTTTGCGCGTGTACACACAAGACTCTGCGTGTGCGTGTATGTGTGTAAGCTGGTCTCTGCTTAAGCTGACCCCTGCTTTGGCTATACAAATGTTTCAGGGTTAGTTATACCCGCGTCGAAAACAGTTTAGTTGTCGGGTGCCACTGCAGGGGATTCTCTTTTTTGGTGTGGCGGATGGAGATAGTCGAAGATGTGAACCTGCCAATTAAGACGTTGTGGTCTACTTCTGCCAGTTTATCAGCTTTTTTGTGGGAAAGGAAATTAGGACCACTTATTGTATAAACAGAAGTCATCCGGTACTTGAAAAGGCTGCAACATTTATACTCGTAATCCCGAGCCGTCTTCTTGCTCACGAAGACATTGTTTGCTTTACAGATATTACTAGACAACCCGGTGACCCGTCGTGCGACCCATCGAGAGACAATTAGTGCAATTGGATACGAACAGAATGAACATGGAATTTTTTTACGCGTTTGCAAATAAACAAATAAGGGAGACTACTCTATAATTAGCATTTAATAGTTATCCACCTTGACAAATTTGACATAGATAAGGAGGAGTTGGATACATACCCCACACTATTATTATTAGGTTGCAAATCTCGCGGACTTCTTATGCATTCTTTAAGTTTGTGCATTTGAGGGGTGCCTTAAAACAATGCACCGTTTTGGCTACTTAGAGATCACATACAGATATACAGAATCTTTTGGTATTATTATATTGATGGCAGCTAATTTCTGACCATCAAGTGCACACTTTCGACACACACACACTATTTTTCCTCTACCTTCTTCATGGTCAAATTCCCCGAACTTTTGGTTCGCACTGATATAAACATATGCGTATACGTATACATATATATGAGTATGCATTTGTGCGTTTAAAACTGTTTTTATGTGTATAAATACCTAGAAATGTGCAAAAATACATAAGGATGGATGTATGTGTGTCGATCACTGAACGATAGATCCAGTGACGGGTTAACTAAATAGCCAAAATAGCCTATGCTACGGGCCCCGCATTTTCAAGGGCTCCGCGCTAAATGCTTGTAAAGTATCAATTCAGATTCAGTGATTCTGCACTTGCTGTGTTACGATAATACTATATTGCCCTCAATTTTTATGAATGAACGGGTGTTTAAGGTTAGCGATGTTAGCCAATTATCACCTTTAATAGGGGTTATTATTTTAACACGGCAATTAATGTGAGTTTGGTATCTATGTCATACGTATACGACGCATAAATGCGAAGGTATTTGAAACTGAAGTCTGAACCGCTGCACAAAGGTTAAAACGAAAACAAAGTAAAAGTATTTTCTATAGTTTTGAGAAAGGTCATTAATATTCAAATAACGTCGTGTTTACAACACAAATAACAAGAAGGAGTTCAATCGTCATTTGAAAAGTAAACGTAATACAATTACTGAAATCTCAGACATATTTGTCGTACCATCTGGCGGTATAGGACATTAATTACTTTTATTATGTAAGTAAAGATTTTATGTGTTTTAATATTTATGCGAATTTCTTTTTAAATTTAGGGCCCTTTCATAACATATGCTACAGGCCCCACACTAGCCTAATGCAGCCCTGGATGGATCGACACAATCGCTTTCTTTCTTTCTGTTCTTCTTCTCTTTCTTTTTTCTTCTTTCTTTTCTTTCTTTATCTGTTGGAATAGTACAAATGTCATTTCTTTTTAAAAATGTATACACATGTGTCACTTGTTAGTGCACATATTTGTGTTAGTGTGCGTACTCTTTATTCGTTTCCCGATGTGCTTCTAAGACCGTGGTTATCGTGCTGCGAGGGGGTTCACTTAGTACAGGCCAGCAGACCTTTATACCAGTGTTGCCAATTTAGCGCGTTTTGCGCTAGATTTAGCGCGTTTCTTGTTTTAGCCTAAAACATTTTGGCCGTTTTTGGCCATATTCTGGCCATTTCTGACCGTTTTAGCGTCTTTCTGGTGCTTTTTGGCCTTTTTGACTATTTTTAAAAAAATAAGCGCTTTTTTAGCAGTCAAACTAACGCGAAAATATTTTTTTAGTTGGCAAAACAGTTTGTACCTTGATTGACGACATCTAATCATTAAGAGAGTCTGGCTTAATTAATTTCCTTCATAGAAACCTATTTAGCTGCGAGGATAAATAATAGACTTGCATGGAAGTTAAAACATGTGTTGTACTGGCCAAAAGGTAACTGGTCTGATAGAGGTGCTGGGGTTGCTGGAGATTAAACCGTTAACTGCGGATGACGGAAATTCCCGTCTTTGCAGTTCTATGGCTCACTCAATAAAATAGTAATAAAAGCCCTTGTCAATTGAAAGATACTCCATCGCAAGCTATCCACTGTAGGTAATCCATTGCGAGATAAGATCCCCGACTCACAGGTAGAACTGAATTGCAACCAATCACAATAAAAGGGACATTTTTATTGAGTTAGCCATAGAATAGTTAATGGGTTAAGAGTCAATAGCAGAACATTTTCATCCCAGATTCCGGTGAGATAATCGGAAAGGCGCCGTCACGGTAAGACAGGTTCCCAAAGATAAAGGCTGCTCGTTCAAATCTCGCTTGGAAGCTTTTTTTAAAAAATGTTATTTTCGATCCAGATGAAAGAAATGCCAGTCAAAGATTAACCCATTAGTTGCGGAAGGTGGCAAGTGTAATAGTTATCCATTGCAAGATAAAAGCCCTTGTCCATTGCTAGTTATCCATTGCAAGATAAAAGCCCTGACTTAAAGATAGAACTGAGTTGCCATCAATGACAATAAAAGGGAAATTTTATCGAGTTAGCCATAGAACTGTAATGACATAAATTTCCGCCATCCGCAATAAATGGGTTAACGGAATAACGACCCGAGATTTGTGATAAAAAGCAGCAGAAATAAGATGAAAGAAATGCAACTCAAAGATCAATGACAATGTTGAATCGTTTCAACATAGTGTCCCATTCTTCAAACCCAGAGCGTTTTCAAATGTTCTTTCAAATAGCTTCAGAGAAACTAGTTACTTGATTCTCGCCTGCTTTAGACTTGCAATACATGAAAGATTATAATATACATGAGTTAACTCCCTTTGCTTGCTTTTCTTTGTATCTTTACACTCGACTTGCTCTCTCTTTCTCTCTGTTATTATCTATTGCTCTCACTTGTATTTCCTCTTTTACATTTTATTCTTTCATACTATCATAGCTCTTTTCATTGTCATCTATTTTTTCGTATTCATATTATCTATTCATATTTACGCTTAAACTTTGACAAAACGCTAAGATACCATAAATTAGTATAAAACAAGTTATTCACAGTGAAAAAAATTCACGGATATAAATTTTTATGAGATGATTTTTAGATGCGTCTCAATAAGTGCCTTTTCAGTCGGTCTGTCAACAGAAGGGGGAGGGGTAATGCTTTTTATTCTTAAATAAGGACGTTTTCTTCTTCTTCTTTAATTTTGCAAATAAGTGGCAAGGGAGAAAATGTAAAGGGAAAGAGCAAATCTGAGATGCATACGTAGCTGGAGAGATTAGGAAGGGGGACACAAGGATAACAGAGGGTTGCCAAATTAGCCATTTTTTGGCAACATCTGGCTGATTTTCCCCCCAATTCAGACCCTTGCTGCCAAAAAAATGACTGAAATATTTAAGTAAGTTTTCAATTGCAATTACGTAAAAGCTTAGAATATAAGAATAAGTTATGAATCTAATCCAATTGAGATATTGTCACAGAATTCAAACGTTATTATGTACAATCATCTTTCTCTTACAAATAACGAAACAATGAAATAGACTTCTAAGGCAAATTACTCTTATGTAAAAATATGAAAGTTATTACTCTTGGTGTGTTACAGTCAAAGAAATACAGACATATACTTGGCGTATTATATAAGTAGATAAAAATGTCCATGAATTCTAAATGGATTTCATTTGCATTCTCCTGTGAAAAGATATGACTTATAGCACACAACGTGGTCAGAACCACGTGGAATCATTAGAACATATCTGTGAAATTAATATAAGATAAGCAAAATGCTCATAGACAAAAGAAAGTCTGACGTTTTTAGTAAACTAGGACAGTTCCCGTTCCAAAGGTGCATATTTGGAAAGGACCAGACTTTTTTGGTATGTGGGGCAGCCTGCCGTTTTGTGCAGATTAATATATCTGGCGAATTTCAACCTCGTACAATGGTCAGTTGTCGAGTAATCGCGATGCACACACACACACACACACACACACACACATGTCCTCAATTGTAGTTAGATGAACTTGTCAATTACTCAATAATTAAACTTAATAATGAATTCAAGAAATAAGAAACTTAAAATATGTTGTGTTAATATCATTTTCTGGAAGTGCGGAGTGGCATAACAGTTATCTGCAGCGAAAGCGGAATCGGCGGACCGAGTTCAAATTTTGGCCAAGGCTGTTTACGTTCACTTTGCACTAAAGCCCTTGGTAAAGACAGGAATCCACTTCTCTTTCCCCCCCTCTAGCTATGGGTAAATTGCAGAGCACTGTGAGACAGTCCATCTAAGAGAAGGTTTCATTGACAGGAAAAAAAACCCTACAGCTTGGCAATTACCATAGCCGGTCCCAAGCCCGGGTAAAGGAGGAGAGTTGTGTTACTCCACCCCTTAAAAACCGACTTGCTACTGAAACCGCAGCAGAGTGGTTGCAGCCCTATGCCCCACAAGGAGTCTACAGGAACAAACAAACGTATTTGTCTAAGTTGGAGTTGATTTTATTCCCACCCCGTAACAAGAACAGTAAGAACACGAACTAATCCTCACTTAATTCAGTGTAGTAAACTCTTCACTATTTGTCAAGTTAAACCAAACCAATAGATAAAATTAACATTTCCCTACCATGATTTGAAATCATGACCAAGAGATTGGTAAGCGGCTCTCTTACCAACTGAGCTAAACTGACACGTCTTATATATTTACGAATTTATTTATTATATATACAATACAAAAGTTACAGTAATCATACAGAAGTTGGGGCGGAGTTTGACCCTGCAGCAGTCAGTCTTGTTTTCTAGACAACTTACACTTTGGAATTTGTCTAGTTTCACCGTTTCTAAGAGCAAATGTTTTTCTCACATACCCCATTTCTCCATTCCTCTGAACATCTTGAAAGAATATCTTTGCTTATCGCAATTTAGTCTTTTGCCCTTTACAATCTCTTCTCTGAGGCATTCGTTATCTTCATCTCAGCAGAATACTTCTATTTTCTTCTTATCTACTTATATAGTACGTGTATATTTTTATGCAAGAGTCACTACCCTTAGAAGAGTATTTCATTATTTTCTTATTTGTAAGAGAAAGATGATTGTACACAATAATATTTGAATTCTGCGATAATCTCTCAATTGAATTATTTATTACCATTAAGTTTTGATTAAAGAATACAACCTTAACATTAGTGAATCTCCCTTATAAGTCAACTTTAATTTATTGTCAGTAGGCATTCGGTAAATTCTATTAAGACGTCAGAATAAAATAACCGACATTGCCTCCAATAATTGGTAGACCCCGAACATGAAAGATCTTTGTATTTCTCTTAGTGAAAGAACACGCAACCTATTTACGTTAGTCAATCATTCAATGACGCTATTCAGCTGTCATCAAAGCCTATTTGTAGGTATTGAAGGTATTGAATTAGCTTCACACCTTCTCTTTATATTCTATGCTTTTACGTAATTGCAATTGCAAAATTACTTAAATATAGTCGTCATTTTTTGACGGTAAGGGTGAACTAGTTTTCTGTTGATTTCCATCCATTCTCCCTTATAGTTTTGTCACGTATTTTCTGTCTTATTTTCAACATCTCACCATTGCCAAATTTTCTGTACCTCCCTACCCTCTACTTCTATCTCATTTTCTAGCCTGGTATTTCCCTTGCTTTCTCCCTCACTTTCTCTGCCTTTCTCTTGTGTCTGTTTCTGTATGTATGTATATATATATCTTTCCTTTGTATCTTTTCACAGATGCTGGCACCTGAGAGGTGATGACGTCAACTAACGTCACTCTTGATGAAGAGAAAAGGAATTTGAACGAATGCCAATTGCCAATACATACGAGAATAAGTAGGCAACATTCTTTCTTTCTTTCACTATATGCCTTTCTTTTTTTCCTTCTTTCTTTCACTATATGCCTTTCTTTCCTTCTTTCACTATATGCCTTTCTTTCCTTCTTTCCTTCCCTCTAAGCGTTTTCTTTCTGTCATTATTTCTTCCTTCCTTTCTGTGTCTTTTTCGTTCTTTCTCTTTCTTTCCATGACCTTTTCTTTCTTTCTTTCTTTAGGAGGTGCAGGGTGGCCAAGTGGTTAAGGGCACTGAGCTTGGAATCGGCGATCCGAGTTCAAACCCCGGTCGGGATAGTTTGTGTTCACTTCGCACTAATATCCTTTGGAAAGGCATGAATCCACATGCTTGTCGCCCCTAAGTCTATTTCACATATCGCAAACCGGGGCCAAGTAAGAAGTAATGTGATATATGAAACCAAAACAGGGACGGATGAAGCCGTAGTCAGCGTAAGGGTACTTAATTCATATTTCTTTCTTTCACGAACGCACACATTCAAAACAGGTGAATTTGTATCGTATCACTATTTACCTGCCCAATTAAATACTTAAAAGAATAGGCATCTACATTAGGGGCCTAGCCAGGTTCTAAAGTTAGGGGGTGGGACGAACACATAAAAAAAGTACGTCATTGTTATTTTGTATTTAAAATCGAAACATAATAAAATAGAAGGCTCATAAATCTAAAATCAAAACATAATAAAAACACGTGTGCCATTTAATTTACATTTTAAACGTAAACGGAAAACAACACGAGCCAATATGAAAAGATGTATGAATCACACAGTTCAAATCATTGGGAGCTTGGTTGAATAAAGTAATAAGCCCAGAAACATTATATATTGTATAGTGATTCGAGAGAAAACAGTTCGTTTTCCAGTATTGTGCTGGGAGAAGTTCCCTCTGAAGAAGTGTCGCGTGATTGAGACTTTGTGCCTTGCGGTTCTCCCGTTTTAAAAGAGACCATTCTACTAAAAAGAAAACAGTGGGAGGTTGGTCGAATAAAGTAATAAGTCCAGAAAGTTCTTCCAGGGTCATTCGATGAAGTAAAAAGAAAATACCAATAAAAAAAAATATAATGAGATTCGACTTTTATCGCACAAGGGAACCAGAGCGTTAAACAAGCCTGGAAGTCAGATCATAGATTCGCAAGTTCATTCCCTTGCACTTTCAGACATATATAGAAGGAGTGTGAAGAAACGAGGGGTGGTGGGAGTGTTTCGGTATGTCAGCCTGTCAGTCAATCAGTCAGTCAGTCAGTGACGGCAATCCGTACTAGAGATGCTCTCGCATCTAAAGATTGTTGAAAAGGCGCCACTCTTGAGGAATGTGCTGGGGGGGGGGCTCCCCTGCCCCTTAGCTACGACACTGCGCATGAGTGGGGTTTTTTTGCAAAATGCTTAGGAGAAGAAACAGACACAAACACAGACCGGGGTGGACATGAGTATAACAATCATCTACGGCTCCCGGCGAAGTCCTGGTTATTTGAATGTGAAATCGCAAACCTGCCCACATATCTGCCCGATATCTCCAAAAGTTCTCAATGAATTTAAATGGAAGGGTGGGTAAGGAAGAATTGAGTAATTAGGGAATGGAACCAGGAATTGTTTTTCGATTGAGATATATTTTATTTATTCTCAAGGAAAAGAAGTTTAAAACGAATAGTAAATAAAAAAAGGGTACATTTAAATTTGAAGGGAAGTAACTCAATATTTGTACACTTAAAGTTGTCTCCCTTAGCGCGCGGCGTTGGTAAGCAGTGTACGCTCTCTGGTCGCTTTTTAGTTGGAATGTGAAATCGCAAGCCGATAATTTTCACCAGAAATGTTTCTCTGTTCTGTCTCCATCTGACACTTAATCTAGAGTCTGTTTGTTCCCCAGTTGCATCAGAGTTTCTTTTCCTTTTTTGTCATCCAATCGCGTTAACTGACACAACATTACTTATTCACCCTTCTCTTGTTTCCAAACATCTCGTAAACAGATTAACCTTTGAAATCCTACCGATATTCGACGATGATTGCTTTTAAAAGGGGAATATACTATTTTGCAGATCAAATAGATACCAAAATTGATTCAAGCCAGAGGCGCAAATTTTCAGATAAGACCGTTATCAAATTTCCATTCAATTTGATCAAAACAAGGGTGAAATGTAGAATTCAGATCCTTTCAACTAAATAAAAGAATATTGTAAAGAAATAGTATAACATTTCACCCTTGTTTTTATTAAATAAGATTAAATTTTGATTACGGTGTAATCTGAAAATTTTCTCTTTTTTGACTTGAATCAATTTTTTGGGTCCGGATTATACATTTGATCCCTGTTCACTCAGTGACATGGAAGGGAGCTTTTTGAATCATTTACCGCTGGAGATTTTGTTAGTAAAAAAATTCAGCCCCTAATTTTTTATTTAATTTTTTCATTTAAAAATTGAGCAAGAGCGTGGTTGCTAGGTGATGAAGTGCAAAAATGGTAGATGTTATTAGACAATGTGGAAAAGATTGAGAAAAGCGTGTTACGTCTCAAACATGTTTATTCTTCATGCATTTCGTCGTTGTGAACCTTTCTAAAAGGTAACTTCCCATTGAACAAACTAGGTCACCCA
>VCCN01002209.1:1187024-1200965 GCA_006491835.1 Architeuthis dux | reverse complement strand
ATATATACACATACTGTCGGAGAAGTAGACGTGCAGTTTTAGACATGGTTTCTTTCATTGCAGTTTGTTTCATCTTTTTTTTAATTAAAAAAACGAAAAATAAATATGGCCAAATCAAATAGTTTTTGACCAAACGCTTTTCAAAAAGGCCAAATTTGGCCATAAGATGGCCAAATGGCAACACTGTTAAGTGCCAAGAGCGTCATTATGATTGCTCCAGAGAATTAATACTAATTTCATAACAGTGTAGAAATGAAGCCTTCAGGCCAGTGTTGCCAAGTATGGTTTGTTATTCATAGCTAAAACTGCCTTTAAACATGGATAACATCGGCTAGATTTTTCATTTGCAGCCAATTTTATAGCTAGAACATATATTCTCATTTAAAGCCCACTTATCAAATAAACTATATATATTAAGACTCCAGAACAAATTATTAATAAAAGATTGTACATTTACTTTTATTGGCTAAATTGGAAAACAATCAGCCATATCTAGCCGAGGAATAGCTAACTTGGCAACCCTGCTCCAGGTCAAGAATCTCGAATGACGTACGTGCGTATGTCTGCCTCCTCGAGCAGGATGCAGATATATATTATTAAGAAGATTCCGCGAATTCTTTTGTTATTTTTACAAGCATGCTGGTGGCGAGATTGTGTATACAAATTGTAAGCGTCTTCGTGTTTCTGGCAACGAAATAAGCAGGTAGGGTGACGGTGAGACGACTTGGCAGTGTGTCTGAGAGTTTTGGTTATTAATGGGGGATTTTGATTCGGTAAGAAGATCATGAATAGGAAGACAGCAAGTCGATGGTTGGTTGGGTTGGCTGGTCTCTATAGATAGGAGCAAACTAGCAACACAAGCTTATGTATGTAGGTAGTTGCTATAGATAGGTGCTCACCAGAAACACAAGCGGACAGAAATTATGTTTTATTGTGATGGATGGAAATTATGTTCTATTGTGATGGATGGCAGCTCAGTTCTACATGTGAGTCAGAGCTTTTATCTTGCAGTTTGTAATGGACAAGGGCTTACGCAAAATTAGCCTACCAATGGCAGTGGTGTATTAGTCGTCTTTCAAGTATGTACCCACTTTCCTTGGGACACCTATCCCAGCGTCCCTTCCATTTGTTAAAATAGTCTGAAAAGTCTTCTTTCGGGATCGTTATCAGCCGCCTCCTCACGTTCTCCTTAATCCTGACCACGGTCTGAACTCTCTTGGGGGTGGGGGACATCACAGGGTACCACATCTAGACTATAGGGGGCTGGCAGACTTGGGTGATGCGAGGTTTAGCCCCCCCCCCCTGCACGAGACGTGAAGAATGACTCGCTATGGTCATTGTGAATGAGACTCTCACATAGTCCTCGTTTAGCGCGGCATTTTTTAGAGATGTATCCAGAGCACTAACCGAGGTAAAAATGTATATGTATGTATGTGTGTGCGTGCGAATTAAAAAGGGAGAGAATGAGAGAGAGAGAGAGAGAGAGAGGGGGGGAGGTGTATTTATAAACAGAAAGTTCTGTGTAAAATCTTTTAGCGCTGTATTTGTTAGAATCGTATCCAGAGTAACTGTATATTGTATGTATGGTGGATATGGTTAGACAATGTGGAAAAGAAAGATTGAGAAAATCGTGTTACGTCTCAAACATTAAACAGTTTATTATCATGAAGATAAATCTTTATGCATTTCGTCGTTGCGAACACGTCATCAGAAGAAACATGAACATAGAGTCGTGCGATAATCCATGTGGTGTGGTGGGAATGAACTGAAATGTGTTTTGCATGTCCCAGGTGACCTGGTTTGTTAAATGGGGAGTTACTTTTGTTTTTACTCTGCTATGTTCAAACGTCTTCTGATGACGTGTTCACAACGACGAAATGCATAAAGATTTATCTTCATGATAATAAACATGTTTGAGACGTAACACGCTTTTCTCAATCTTTCTTTTCCACATTGTCTAACTATATCCACCATTCTGTCGGATTCCCTCACATCCAAACAACAGACATATGTATGTATGTATGTGCGCGCGCGGGTGAATTAAAAAGGGAGAGAATGAGACGGGGGAGAGAGAAAGAAAAGGGAAGGTGTATTTATAAACAGAACGTTCTGTGTAAAATGCACTTAAATAAATAAGATAATTATTTTACTCACCAATATTAGATAATACTTGCAAAACTCCGAATAGATAATTACAGAAATTCGATTGAACTCACCTGCAAGGGAGAAAGAAAAGATAAACTTATTATATATTCAAACAAATGCTTTCAGTTATTATTAAATGATATTAGTTTACAATAGTCGATACTCTGTTGAACCACTTCTTTTTTCGAACTTTACCCAGTATCTAAAACAGGGGTAGGAAACCTACGGCCCGCGGGCCACATCCAGCCTGCAAAGGGATTTTGACCGGCCCGGGTGCAAATATTGGGATACTATATTTACTTTTTATGTTTTAAAGGTTCTTCGAGTCCTTTTACTAGATTCAAAAGATGCATTGTTTGAAATAAATTACGACTAAATTGAGTTCTTTGATTATTAATAAGCATCATAGATTAAAGCACAAATAGTTTTCTAGCATGTGTTATTCATTGATTTGAGGCAGAATATAAGTAGATGTATTTGAATGGAGTTAATTCCTATATTTTATGCTTTTTTATGGCATTTGTCTGGCCCACAGAGACAAAATGGTTGCCGACCCCTGTTCTAAAACCATTCCAGTAGGCCCCAAATAGGCTGTATATGTGTGCAGAATTCACATATGGTTTCCCCTTTAGCAAAAAGAAAATGTGTGAGGTCTGCGTCCGCTCTCACCCCGATAATAATGATCTGATTTCCATTTATGTCTTTTATGTCTATATAATATTAAAAGTCCTATTTCGCCCAAGCAAATTTGGCATGCACACTCAATGGACCCAGGAGAAGGTTTTAGAGTAAAATATATACCACAAGGCCAACTAGTGAATTATATGGTCTAACAGCGCGTCGACGCACAATGCCACCAGTGCAAACCGCGTGTTTCTTTAGATGCTCATCTGTATAAAACTAAAAGTCTGACTTTTCTGTTTGTTAACTCTAAGTAGCCGAAACGGTGCATTGTGGTCATTTGCGTTCACTCCTGTCTATTATAATGACCGATTTGTCAATGAAGATAACTATTAAAAGGAATTAAACGACTTGGGATTGTCCAGTTATGTTAAGTTATAATGGCCCCGTAGAGCGCTGTTTCGTTTACCGCGGCATTTCTTTAGAAGCGTATCTAGAGCGCTAACCGCGGCATTACTGCACTGCGGGAGGTGGGGGACCAACAATCTGGTTTCATCTAATCAGGTTGACGTGAAAATATCAGAAAGAAACACGATTTGTCACAAACTGATCTGATGACATCGGGGGGGGTGTTAAGAGTGCAAACACTTCTCATTCTTCTCGTTCTATTCATATCCATCTATATTTATTTATATCTCCAGGCCTGAACAGAGGGTATGTCAGGTGTGCCAGTTGCCATGGGCCTACGATTTTGAGGGGGGGGGCACTCCCCCTGTTAGAGGCAAATGGGGACACTTCGGTAAAGAATATTAAAGAGAGACAACATATTAATATTCTAAAGAAGATTCATAAAATATTAATACAGATAAATTCTGAATACAGGATAAACATTAATGTACCCTATTGTCTTATTTACTGCTTCTTATTACTGTACTGTACCCTATTGTCTTATTTACTGCTTCTTATTACTGTACTGTACCCTATTGTCTTATTTACTGCTTCTTATTACTGTACTGTACCCTATTGTCTTATTTACTGCTTCTTATTACTGTACTGTACCCTATTGTCTTATTTACTGCTTCTTATTACTGTACTGTACCCTATTGTCTTATTTACTGCATCTTATTACCCTTATTGTACCCTATTGTCTTGTATACAATACAAAAGTTGCAGTAATCGTCTTCAGTCGAGATAGAAGTAGGAGTGGAGTTTGACCCTGCAGCAGCCAGGCTTGTTTCCCATCTGGTCTTGGTCTATTACCAGCTTGCCAGTCTGTCTGTCTCATGGCTTGCTTGGTGCACATTCGCGTGGTGTCATCATGCCCAAATCAAAGCTAGGATTCCACGTGCTGATTTTCAAGAGAGACTGGCGCAGCACAATCTTCCCATCTCCATAGTAGTCAGTTCATTGTGCTTGTAGATGCACAATGAACTAATACTAGATATGCTAAGTATGTAATCCCTACTTCGCATATCTATCTATCTATCTATCTATCGATCAATCTATCAATCTACCTATCTCAGTCTGTTCATGTCTGTATATATGCGTACATTGCACTAAGAGGGGTAAGATTATGGTTACAACCTGACGTCTGCGGAAAAGCAGACCTCGTGGGGAGGCAAATAAATACACTCTTAAAGAATAAACGTACGCAAGCACAAACACAAATAAATACACTCTTAAATAAAGAATAAACCTACACAAGCAAGCACACACACACACACACACAAACATACGTGTGTGTGGGTACTGCACCTATTTCCCACAAGATGACAATACATCTAGATTTTAAAATCTTATATATAAACATCGGTCATCTAGAGCTCAAACGTAAGGTATAAAAATAATTCAAACGGGTTGTATTAATTTTGACCACTATTTACCTTCATGCTGAATTATTTTTTATCACAACTTAATTCGAGCCGTTACTCTACGGCAGCGAGTAGATAGCGCGAATCGGAAATAAACAATGCGCGAGCCCATTAGCTCATGTAGCTGAGTGGCCATAGTAGCTGGGCATAAAACAGGAGTCCCTCTAGTAAAAGGTGTTATGTTATGGGGTTTTATCAAACCGCATATACGCAAACAACTTATCTGTTGTACTGGTGTGTATAGTTGGAACTGGTCGGATATTGTTTGATGTTCATTCTTCGTTCGTGTGCCGTGGCTTTTGCTGAAAGGAACTGATATGAAAGTCAACTGGTTCACTGAGAAAAACGAAGTCCGATTAAAAATATTATGTTCATTTTATTTGACTTTACTCGTAGCGACGCTCCAAAATCTGCACTATAAGATACGTGGTTACTACAAAATCTACATTCTCATCCAGAATATTGTTGAATTTTGAGTTGTCAAACAATGTCAACAAAGAGACAAAGTTAGCTGCTACTGTGCTTCTCGTTTAAACTCTGTAAGTTGCATGTATCTCATATGTTTACACTGCACGTCAAAAAGCTGTGCAGCTCTAGAAACACTGACCGTGCCCCCTGTGGAGGGGGCAGCGAGGCCGCGGACACAAGTCCTAGCTTTGGACAGCTAGTCCTGGTCTCTCCCCCTTCTCGGGTTGTCACCCCTATTTATCCCCATTTTTAACATGTGATCTTTTCGTGACGTTAAAACATTACATTATATTTTTGTTTGCGTCAGTAAATTCTTTAGCCCGATCAGCCGACATACAAGCATTTCATAATCAGTATTCAGTCTGTAATTTTGTTTGTTTGTTATTTTAACAAAACAAAACCTTCATTTTAATAACAGTCCTTGCTTTTCAATTTCAACCAAATAAAACAATTCATTTTGTTTACCATTTGTCAATATAGCCCTCATCCTAATTCCTGGCCTAACAAACACATTTTATATACACTGCATGCTTTTGAACATACGCATTTAAACTTCTATCTATAGGGGTCATATTGCTACAAAGGGACGAGAGTCGCTCTGGAAACTTACTCTTTATTTCCGTTTGCTCGCTGCCGTAGAGTGACGGCCCGGGTTGAGTTGTGATAAAAACAACTAAGAAATTAAGACGAAAGTAAACAGTAGCCAACATTGATATATGGGTTACAATACTTCATCCAATAATGAAAATAAATAAGAAAATAACTCAAACGGACATTTACAACGAAAAAAGAAACATGGACTTAAAAACTTGCACTAAATGTAAAGTTTATTTACCCATGAGGGTAATGTTGATATACCCATGAGGATAATGTTTATATACCCATGAGGGTAATACTTATTCACCCATGAGGACCAAATGACTGCTAATAGAATACTTCAGCCTAAAATTCTTGCTTCTAGAAGTTTTGAGTTTCGGGATTTCTTTTTTTCGTTTTTTTTCCATATCGTCCATGGCGAAACAAGAAAACCATTGTTTATTGTAATACAGAAAGAGTTCCGGGGTTTGGGAAAGGAAAAAAAGGCCGTTTCTTTAGCCAAACATTTTATCTTTAATTATATTTCAGTAAGTCTTAATCTTTAATCACGCGGACTTAAAAAGAATGGAACCATTGATTGTGTTCCTCCACCCCCACCCCCCTTTTTTTCTCTCTCTCGTTTATTTTGATAAAGCTCATAAATATGTAAAATAATAACGTTGCGAAATACAAAAGAGACTTTGTAATCTCTTTGGCGATAAGGGTTTGCGGCAACAAAAAGCAACGCCCTTAAACGACGGAAGGGCCGTGGGGGCGAAACAGAAGAGAGAAAGTAAATGGAACATAGTTCCGGAGAAGAAGAAGAAGAAGAAGAAGAAGAAGAAGAAGAAGAAGAAGAAGAAGAAGAAAAGTTTGAAACATTATTAAGAGAAAGAATTGGGGGTGCGAGGTGGCCGAGCGGTTAACGGCACAGAGAATGGGATGGGCGAGCCGGGTTCAAACTCCGGCTGAGACAGGTTGCATTCACATCGCCCTAATGCCCTTGAGGGAGGCATGTATCCATCTCTCTCCGACTTACACTTACATGGGGAACAATGGACTTTAAAAGGCTAATAAACCTAGAAAGGACTCAGGGGAAGTAATTGTGTATGGATCCGCCCAAAGATTTAATCACTTTTTTCGTAGCCTATTGCGAGCCCTTCCACGAAATTTCATTGAAATTCATTGAGTAATTTTGGAGATATCGTTTGGACACGGAGACGGAAAGACAGGTAATACATGTACCATAAACAGACGATAATGATTCTCTATAGAAAAATAGGAATGCCAAAGGTAAATGATGAGAAACACTAAAGCAATTAAAATTAGAAAGAGCGAGAGCGACAGAGACAGAGACAGAGACAGAGAGGAGAAGCTCAGACTCACTTTCCCCCGTGACCGCGCAACACATGAGGCAATGATTTTGTCACCATTTCTTGAACGCTCCATGGAAACCCAATCACTATTTCTGCAGCGGTTGTGGGGTTTTAAGGGTCCGGGATGCTAGCCTAATACCCAAGATGAACTACCTTACAGGACTAAAAGGGTTCCAACTGCACTGCTTGAGGGGGTTCATGCCTTTCCCAGGGGCATAAGTGCAAAGTGGACGCAAATAAATCCCAGCCGGAATTTGAATTCGCGGATTTCATTTTCCGTGCTGTCAACTATTAGCACCCCCGCCCCCCCCCCGAAAGAGGAAGAAGGTAGAAAAAGTTCACAAAGACATACACAGATGCATGTGCGAGTACACAAACACACACATTCCAAGAGGAACTTCAATTACAGAAATTGAGAAAGAAAGACAAGCCGGGTTGCTGCAGGGTCAAACACCACCCCTACTTCTATTCCGACTGGAGACGATTTGTACTTTTGTAGTGTATATATAATAAATAAATTCGGAGATATATAAGCCTTGTCAGTTTGGCTCAGTTGGTAAGAGAGCCGCCTACCAATCACTTAGTCGTGATTTCAAGGTAGGGAAATGTTAATTTTATATATCGGTTTGGTTTAACGTGACGGAATAGACAAGCAGTGACGAGTTTACTTTTCTAAATTAGGTGAGGATTGTTGTTGTTGTTGTTACGGGGGTTGGGAGACAAAGTCAACCCCAACTTGGACTGAAGATCTATTAAACCCATAAAGTGACAGAGAATTGCCGTTGGAAAAAGATTCTTGTTGACGAACTGGTCACCATATCGTTATTGACAAACATACAGAAACTGGTCACTATATCGTTATTGACAAACATACAGAAAACGAACCAGTGAAAATAATTAGAATACAAAATGTACATATCATCGTTCTCCGCTTATAGCCTCATTAGGGATGTCCTGGGGTTATGTACACACGGGCAATTGTTAGTAAGACCCACTGTCGAAGATTAGGCACCTGGTATTCCCCAATAGTCAACCATCTAAGGACTGACCAGGATCGACGTTGCTTAACTTCGGTGATCTTATGAGAACCAATGGATCCAACGTGATATGGCCGTAACCCCTTAACCCCAGGGAGAGGTTCCTCAATACTAGTCCTTGTGCTGAGTGAGCTTACCGGAGACATTGAGTACCATTTTAAAAGTCTTTGGTATGGCTCGGCGATCGATTGAACACCGGTCTACAGAACCGGTGGCGAGCATCATACCACTGGGCCATGGTGATCGGTATGACGGAAAAATAAATAAAATGAGTCACTCAATAGAAACCGTCATGTGACCAATGTCATTTGGTAACCCGCCATGTTGGGAAAAGGGGTGATCAATGTATAAGTTACTTCTCTCGCCTTTTGTTGGGCAGTGATCACTAAAAAAAAGTCTGAATTTTCAAAAAAAAAACAAAAAACAAGCGTGAATGCAGCCGGACAGAAACTAGGGGATCAAGTTAGCATAAACTTACATTGCAAATTGAATTTTTTCAAAACACAAAACGTTTTTGCTAAACATAATAAGTTTTCTATAGTTTTGAGAAGGGTCATTAATATTCAAATGGTTCTTCGGACGATTGAACTCCTTCTTGTTATTTGTGTAGTAAACACGATTTCGGCCGATCCATTCTTCGGCCTTCTCCAGGTGTAATTTTTCTTTCTCGGATTTTACACCTGAAGAAGGCCGAAGAATGGATCGACCGAAACGTCGTGTTTACTACACAAATAAGAAGAAGGAGTTCAATCGTCTAAACAACCATTTGAATAATTAGAAGTAAATGTTTAAATTTTCAGCCCTCTAACTCCATTGGTTCGGCCTGTACGCGTGACACATATATACATAGCCAGCCAGACCAACTTGAAAACTGAAGAAACCTATTTTGACAGTTTTGTTTGACTGTTTCTAATACATATTAAACTGATAATCTATTAAACTGATAATCTATTACACTGAGATAAATATTGTCGCTTTTCACTGAACGATAATATTCATAAAAGGGGGAGAAACAGAAAAGCAAAGATGGTAGCTGGGATTCAGCGGGCCGTTAACAGTCGCCTCGTCGAGATTAGAGCCTATTTTATCAAGTTGTCTAGGGCTATTTGTTCGTATAAACGGTCTTTACAAAAACAGACCTTTACAGCATTTGACGTTTACAAAACAACATATGGCTTTTCTGACCCAATTCCGAAATATTACTAATAAATGTCAGGCAACATTGTAAAGAACTGCTAGCATTTACTTCAAATACGACAGGTTACCAGATTTCTATCGCCATAATTAGTTTTCCAGCGACATTTTGTTTACCAATTCAAACCCGGAACATCATCGCCATCATCAACCTTCAAAGGTCCGTTGTTGGACATAGGCCCTCCCCAATATCCGTTAGTTATCTCGCTCCCGAGCGTCACGGTGCAAATACCGTCTGAACTTGTCTAAATCATCACGCTATCTTATTTTTTGCCGGTCACAATTTCGCATATGATCTCGGGTGATCCACGTTTTGAGTCGTGGTGTCCAGCAGTTGTATGACATTCTTGAAACATGGCCTGTCCATTGCAATTTGAGCTTTCTAATGTTTGTTTTTTTGTGATATCTCTGACTCTTCACAATTACTTAACCCTTTCGTCACTGACGTGTTTTCGTCCTTACGAGACCTTTGTGTCCTGACGGTATACTTGTAAGTCGAACATTTAATTCAGTCTCGCCCTCACTCAAACTGCAACTTATGCAAGATTTATTTGCGTGTAAGTACCATCACATTCAACTATTGTCCATGCAATATATTTTTTAAATATATGTCATAAAGAATTCATATGTTCATTTTTAGGCAAGAAATAAGCATAGTTTGTTTTTCTTTCTACTTTTTTCGACATGTTGAGACCTTTGTACCTGTAGGTCCAACTATTAAGTCCAACTATTAAGTCCAACTTTTAAGTCCAACTTTTAAGTCCAACTTTTAAGTACAACTTTTAAGTACAACTTTTAAGTCCAACTTTTAAGTACAACTTTTAAGTACAACTTTCATTTTCAATAAAAATCAGTGTTTACTAATTCTTTCTTTTTCATTCAATGTTAGTTTCTTTACATGGCCTTCAACTATATATAAAATATATAATTACAAAATCTGATGGATTTTGCAAGTAAAAGAACGACTGACCACAGAGTTTCAAGTCTGAGTTCTGTTCTTGTGCATCAGCTGGTTGAGCATCAATGTCGATAAGAATACAGGTAGCCCCCTCTTTTCGAAAGTTCGAGTTACGCCACTTTTTCGCTATTACGAACAAAAACCGAAAAGCGGAAATAGCGTTCAGCGTTTGTTTTTCAACAAGTCGTTATAGAGGAAGCCAGCACTCTCTTCTTTTCTCTCTTAAACCCCAGTCTCCTGTACCTTCCAGTCCCAGCACCCCAAACTCCGACAACTCAGCCTAACATACCATTATCACAATATTTCGCGTCTGGGAACGCTCAAAGATCTGTCTCATGTAAATTAATGGTAATTGCTTTTCATTAAATGGAACTTTAATGAACGAGCAACACGGCTGCTACGTTTTGCTTATTTCAACCAGTCTATTTATTTTTCAGTAAACATCCATGAAAACGAAAAGTGTCGATCGTCGCTTCCCAACCTTTTTTGCTCTATGCCTCACATCGACGGCTCAAAAGGTTTGATGTCCCTCTTATTTTAAAAAAAAAGCAATTTAATTATATATCATGTGGCAAAAAGAACCACATCTCATATATCTCTGTATACTGAGGAACTTTTCTTTTGTTAACATTGCTCGTCTTAAGTGGATATATAACGGCAAAGAAACAAATCCTTTGAAAGAAAAATACTGATATATGAACTTTAGGGCACTTACTAAAATCTTTGTAATTTCTTTATTGTGTGAAACTTAGTAACGACAACGCAATTACCTCGTTGCTTTTATATCTCATAAAGTTAATGAGTTGAGCATTAGTTACTATGGAATCTGTAGTAAAATTAGTAATTAATAGTATTGTGTAATTAGTAATTAATAGTATTGTGTAATTAGTAATTAATAGTTAGTTCAACTAGTTCTTCGGACGATTGAACTCCTTGTTATTTGTGTTGTAAACACGACGTTTCGGTCGATAACATAACTTCTGTTTAACCCATCACACGCGGGTTTTACACCTGGAGAAGGCCGAAGAATGGATCGGCCAAAACGTCGTGTTTACAACACAAATAAGAAGGAGTTCAATCGTCCGAAGAATCAATTGAAAATTAATGACCCTTCACAAAACTATAGAAAATATAATAGTATTGTGTAATTAGGAATTAATCGGTTAAGCTCTAACATGTCTCAGATTTGAGCCACTAAAATCTTGTTTGCTCTTCACACCCAGATTCCAAAGTGACTCCCCAATATATTCAAATTGCCTCTTTGTGGGGAGTGCGCCCCACGTGCAGAATCACTGGTCTAGATAATGGCTAATAATTTCAAGATGCCGATCCCAGGGTCTTCCCCAGAAAGTTATTAACAAAACACTTGAAATGTTTTGAAATTTCAGCTATTGCTAATTTCCTATAAGGACATGCTTCCGTTTAATATCTACAAGAGTTTATCTTATGTTAGTATTTTGAATCTCTCTCTCTCTCTCTCAATTAAATACCAAAGAGTAATGGGGTTTTGGGGGTCAACAGAATGAATGCATCGGGGGAAAAACAACAAATGTTAAATGTTAATCATTTTGAACTTTTAGTGAAATTTCGAAACGATTCAGCATTTCTTTCCTACCAAAACACACACGCATGCTTTGCGGATGACGGAAATGTCCGTCATTACAGTCTTAAGTTTAACTTAATAAAATTTCCGTTTTATTGTGATTGGATTGATTGATTGATTTGTTTAGCGGCATATCAACTCTTGATGGGTCATTTAATGCCGAAATCAGTTTAAAATTCCAAACAAATAGAGTCTTGCGACTTTGGTGAAAGTTTATTCTTTTTAAACTAGAGTCTTGAGACTTTGGTGAAAGAACAGGTAGCGCCTGGTTGAGGGTATCCTACCCCTTTGCAGGGAATGCAGTCGGCGAATTCTAGGCCCCAGCCGACAGGGCCGGGCCCCTGTGGGGGGCGGAGGGGGCGGGTCTTACCCCTCTGCAGGGGATGCAGTCGGCGTATTCTAGGCCCCAGCCGACAGGGCTTGATGGCAACTCAGTTCTATCTGTGAGTCGGGGCTTTTATCTTGCAATGGATTACTTGCACTGGATAACTTGCAATGGACAACTATTACACACGCCACCTTCCACAGTTAACGGATTCATTAAGCCTTACATATGCATTCAAAGACGTTCGTGCATAAACATAAACGTGTATATCTATGTAGACACATCTGTATATCCACATTCGCACAATTGTGCATACATGCGAAATTATAAGATGCACTTATCCTGCATATACAAGTGTATAATTATACACGCTTACGACCAAAAAATAGACACGGAAAGATGCACTTATCTTCCTCTTTATACATGCAGTATCACACTACACTTTTTTTTAATTAGGAACATATAATATGCTCGGCACCGATTTGACTCGGTTGCGAAATTTACACGATTTAGGCCGCTCGTTTCGCAACCGAGTCAAATCGGTGCCGAGCAAATATATGTTCCTATTAAAAATGTCTTTATAATTATCATAATGAAAATGGTTAATGGTTCATTATGAAAATCTATATGTGAAACCAGCAGTACCGATTGTAATGAACCATTGAAATTGATTCCCACAAATATCCGCTCTACCTTTGTATTGAGCTCTCTTCGGATCATAACTAAGGTCTACAAGGATATTACTTTTTTATTTCATTATTTTTTATGACTACTTTTTACCTTCATATTAATTTATTAGTTGCTTTTTATCACAATTAAATAAAAATTTTAAAAATAATGATTTATAATACTTCATCTAATAAAGAAAGACATTTGTCGTTGATATTGAGCGACATTCTCTCTTAAGAGACAACACCTATTGGAGCCGCTTTCTTTGTATGCGTCAGTGATCCTTGCAAGTTTCAAGTATGGTCAAGACCAGGACTTTATTCTTACAAGTTTTTTATGAACAACCTTGGGATACCGCCACTCTGATCACACATCTTAGAGTGTACTCAATTAGCTGCTGAGTGCATAGGGTAATTTGTCCTAATGAAGAGTTTTCCACACTCTTCACTCATACCGGGAATCGAACCGAGGACCTTCTGCGTGTGAGGCAGACGTGCTAACCATTACACTATCCGAGCGGACACATAGACGTGAACAAGATTATTTACAGACGATTTACTATGTGGAAGAGTCTACAAGTTTATTTAATGGTTTTAAAAAGACTACGAATTTTGCCGCTGAGTGCACAGGGACATTTGTCTTAATGAACAGTTTTCTACACTCTTTGCTCATACCGGCGAATCGAACCCAAGACCTTCTGTGTATCAGGCAGACGTGCTAAACATTATACTATCTGAGCAGAGAGCAGGTTACATAGAAAATGTTAAAACACCAGAGAACCTATAATATCAAGTCGTAGATAGTTTTCACCCAGGTAGTCTATCAATTGATTTTTTTTTTGGTCTGTTTCAGTGCAATTCGTATTTATTTCTATAGTGTTGTGTTCCAATGCCAGACCGACTTCGCTTTTTTTTCTGATAACGGCGAGAGTTAATTCCCACTGTCTGTGTATATTGAATAGAACTGAAAGGTAAACTGATTGAATTTATTAGCGAACGGAAGGCTAAAGTATTTTAGCTGGCCTGGACCATTTATCGAGAGAAGGTTGTTATAGACTTTAGTCGCAGCAGACGACTCCTCAACCACAAAGCAAAAGAG
>VCCN01002209.1:965719-979829 GCA_006491835.1 Architeuthis dux | reverse complement strand
GGGCCCTACGCCGTGGCGTAGTGTGCGTTAGGCTAATCCGGCCCTGCCTCTTCTAAGTACTAAAGCTCAGCAAATCCTAATCCCTTTTCCGACAACCTATCTCTGTGATTTGCTGCGAGCCCCCTATCTGCCGCACGCCGAAAGAGTCTATTCATTCCATTCGCACGCGTGCTAGGAGTAACATCGCAAGTTCAATAATGGGTTTTAAAAGCATGTATCGTGTGAAAATCAACGTGGAGCTGTAAATGAGGGTGGCTGTGTCCAGTTTGATTCCAAGATTTGAGAAACTGCGTGGTGAACAACAGACTCACCCATCCCTCAAGAAATTATGATTATCAAACGAGGAAACAAGTTTATAACGTTTTGTAAAGATATTTCCTATAGTTTTGAGAAGGTTTATTAACATTCACATAGTTCTTCGGGCGATTGTTTGTGTTGTTAACACATCGTTTCGGCCGATCCATTATTCGGCCTTCCTCAGGTGTAATATCCGAATGTGATAAGGTAAACAGAAGTTTTTAATTTCAAAGGAGGTAACCCTTATAACGTAGGATTCGGGTGTTATTCAGGTTGAATCAGATTGAATGACAGAGAACGCTGTTGGAAACAGAAAAATCAAAGAGGCAGCACAAATCAATATGTCGACTGCATACCTGTCAAGTCTCACGCATCTTGCGTGAGACTCACTCATTTTGATACGTTCTCACGGTCTCACGCATTAATGGAAACTTCTATTTCATTTTATAAAAAGTGTAAAATTCTCACGCATTTTATAAAAAGGGAGAAATTTTATAAAAAGTGAATTTTTATAAAAGTGTGAATCTTTTGGTAGTGATTTTAACCAATTAAACGTGCCCGGAAGTGCTACCGCGGGTCTGTGATTTGCTGCGAGCCCCCCTATCTGCCGCACGCAGAAAAAGTCTATTCGTTCCATTCGCACACGTGCTAGGAGTAATATCGCAAGTCAAACAATGAGTATCGAAAATCTTTACACCGCCTGTCCACCAAAGAAAATGAGATTGAATGAATCTATGACTTCCAGTGCCACTACTGTCAGTTTACTGGGGCTGCCAAATTTATAACAAAATATAATCCTATGTAGATGAAGAAATGGCCATGCATTGTTGGAGTTGCTGGCAGAGACTGTCAATTCAAATGCCCAGTATGTAGCAAGATTTGTAATTGTGCTCATCAAGGCGAAACTGATGTTTCTCGCCCCTGGAAGGAGCAAAGCACAAGTAGATTGTGAAAAGTGCAGCATCTTCAAAGGGGCTCGTGTACTGTGGCTTCAGGACAGAAAACGACCCAATTAGAGACCAAGGTAAGCCTGTTGCTATACTCATTGTATCGTTTTACGTTTTGGTATTAATGTAGTATCACTTTTTGATCATTTCGTCAAATATTTTGCCCCTTATAGGCAATTCATTGCGTACATATTATTTTTGAAGTTCGTTTACCTTCACCTTTTTTTCTAAGTTGCTTTGCCTTCAGCTTACTTTCTAAGTTGCTTTTTTGTAACCGTCCTTTAATGAATGAGTATCCAAAACTTTGCAAAAAACGAATAATATACTGATTTTTGCCAACTTTCCTAGGTTTCGCTTTCACGCTGAAAATGTGTATTCATTTTGTTCGTACCTACTTCTAAGATGAAATAAGCTTTAAATAAGACTGACAATTTTAGTAAAGCACCCTTTCTTTGTCTATTAGAAATATTTTAGTCTGATTTTTTATATAAATTAAGTTGTAATTCTAGTAACATATTTTGAGGCTCGTGTTCTACATACAAATTGTTCTCACGGGAGTGAGGTGGGAGGATCGATGAAGACGTAAATAGCAAGTTGAATAGTGTTTTTACTTTTGATTCGGTATATTCACAAACATTACCTTTTCCTTCCAGGTAATACGCACAGAAACAAAAGTAGCATTACTTCTCACAGGGAACAACATCCAGATGGCATTTGCCGACAAGTTGAATGACGTATTCAAAGATCTTTTCTCTGATAGCAGCATTGCCAAGGAGTGTGGATAAAAAAGGACAAAAGCAACATGCATTTTAAATGACGTTTTGGCACCAGAATTCCTCAAAGACACTTTTTCAGATTATGAAAGATGATTTCTTCTCATTGTCAACGGATGGATCGAATGACACTGACATTGAGAAAATGAACCCGCCCACTCTCCGCCTCTATGATACGAACAAAAACTGCATTGTAACACAGTTTGTGGACATGTGCTGCACATTTGGGGCAGACAGAGCCAGCACCATCTTTAATAAGACAGACAACAAAATGAGACAATTTGATGTGCCATGGAATAACTGTGTGGGTTTTTCTATGGATAATGCCAGTGTGAATTTGGGAGCACACAACTCCATCCTATCCGGAGTACTGGATAAAAACCGATCAAGTTATTTCATGGGCTGCCCATGTCACATCATCCACGACACTGCCCATAAAGGGGCTGTGGCATCTGTCACAGGGTTTGATGTGGAAGATTTCTGCATTGATATCTTCTTTTACTTCGATAAAAGCACCAAAAGGAAAGGTATTCTGAAAGAATACAATGAATCTTGTGATCAGGAGCATAGGAAGATCCTGAAACATATCAATGTGAGATGGCTTAGTCTGGAACAAGCTGCTGATAGGACTTTGATGAAATACAAAGGACTCAGGCGTTACTTCCTCAGTGAAGATGAATCCTGTTGGAGATCTCAACGGCTAAGGAAACATTTTGAAAGCCCAATCACAGAGGTATATTTCCTCTTTTACAAATCCATTTTGCCAGCATTCAACACTACAAATTGCTTTTTGCAGTGGGAAGACACCTGTATATATCTGGTCCATGACCAGCTACAGAAATTCATGAAACAGATAATTTGTAGCAGTAGATGCCATCAAGTCAACAATAGAAAACAGCGATGTTCATTGGCATTGTAACTAGGCTAACATCGGGTGAACTATTAGATGAGGGTGATGTTACCAAAAATGAACAGGACAAGTTTCTGGATGCTGTTCTCCCAGTTTTATTGTTCAGTCATTAAATATGACATTAAAAAATTACCCCTGAACGATAATGTGCTGAGACACTCAGTATTTGTCAACTTCTCTATTCGAGAGAAGTGTTAATTTGCGGATGTTGAATTTTTTATTGAACGATTCAAACTGAACTTCAGTTTCAATGATTTGAATAAACTACAAGAGGAATTTCTGGAGTATCAACTCCTTAATAAAAATGATATACCTAAGTCAGTTTGGGATGACGCTTGCTTGGTTGAGAAGGAAGATGGTGAGGAATGTAAAAAGATGGGACAACAACAGATTATATATGAAAATGTAAAATATCTCGCGTAATACTTTTCTTTCTTAACAATTGTTATTGGTTGTTTATTTGTATGTATTGAGTATATTTTTCAGAACTTAGGAACTCACATTATTTTGACAGAACTTTTGAAATAGTTAAAAGTTAAGTTCCCTATGCCGACAGTATGACATTCGGAGAATGGATCATTTTATATGCAACAGAATGCGATAATTATAAAGACATTTTTAATTGGGAACCTATATTTGCTCGGCAGCGGTTTGCGAAACGAGCGGCCTAAATCGTATGAATAAATGTTTTTATAATTATCATATTCTGTCGGATATAAAAGTATCCATTCTCTGAATTTCATACTGTCGGCATAGGGAAGCACATATATATTCATGCCCCCCCCCCAAGCGGTCGTGAAATAGAGAGACGGGCGATGTGTACGTTTCACACACACACACACACACACACACACACACACACGGACACGCGCGGACACGCGCGGACAGGCGCGGACACAAGGGTTATGTCCACCAACTGACCTTAAAGGCTGATAACAAAAAAGTATCAGTAACCACACTTCTGGTGTGTTTATGCACACCAGAAGAACATTTGGATGTAGTGGACCTTGTTGCTTAATATTAATAATCCATTGTTCCAAATGGTGCGTAGGAAATATTTTTATCAGCAAAAGTGTTACCTTTAAGTGGAAGAGTCCATTGTTATGGACAGAGAAACAGAAAAATCATACTTTTAATTATGGTAGAGGCAATTTGACTATATGAAAATGAAAGATTGAAAAAAGCGTGTTACCTCTCAAACATATCTATTATCATGAAGATAAGCCTTTATGCATTTCGCTGTAGCAAGCGGCGTCATCAGAAGAGGTCTGAACATTGCAGAAAAATGCAGCCTTCCATGTTGAGATAGCCGAATGAAGTGAGAAACAGTTGCAACGGCGAAATGCATAAAGGCTTGTCTTCATGATAATAAATATGTTTGAGACGTAACACACTTTTCACAATCTTTCATTTCCACATTGTCAAATTACCTCTACCATTCTGTAGGATTACCTCACATCCACATAACAAACACTTTCAATTATATGAGTAAATCCTTTCTGAGGAGATTATCCCCCTCAGTCGAGTATTCAGTTTGATTTGAACTGGGTTCCTATTCTAAGTGTTTGATAGCCCGACTGAGGGTTTTAAGGTGCACGCTTTTCCTAGGGCCTTTGGTCTGAAACAGTGGTTCGTAACTTATTTTTCTCAATGCCCCATCTCAAAAGCTCAACAAAATTGATGTCCTCCTTACGATAATAAAACAAATTTGGTGTTGAAAAGGTATAATAATATAATGTTAAATTCAGTAATTTACCAACATTTACTGTTTTAAATCAAGTAAAATATATGTAAAGAAACACATTATTAGTACAAATTTTAAAATATAACTCATTTATGAACTTTAGGTCAGATACAAAAGAATGTGTCATTTCTTTACTGTGTAACATTTAGTAAAAACAGCGCAATTACCTCATTGCTTTCATACCTCACAAAGCATTAGTTACTATGGAATCTATAGTAAAATTAGTAATTAATAGTATTGTGTAATTAGTAATTAATAGTATTGTGTGATTAGGAATTAATAGTATTGTGTGATTAGCAATTAATAGTATTGTGTGATTAGGAATTAATAGTATTGTGTGATTAGGAATTAATAGTATTGTATAATTAGGAATTAATAGTATTGTATTATTAGTAATTAATAGTAGTGTGTGATTAGGAATTGTTAGTATTGTGTAATTCGGAATTAATAGTATTGTGTGATTAGGAGTTAATAGTATTGTGTGATTAGGAATTAATCAGTTAAGCCTTAACATGACTCAGTTTTGAGCCAAGGAACAATTTTTGCTCTTCACACCCAAATTCCAAATCGCCCCTAATATGTTCAAAACCTCCCCTTGTGGGGCGTGCGTCCTATGTTCAGAATCACTGGTCTAAAATGTTCTAGAGACTGATCACTAGATTTGAAACCACACCTCTTCCCCATTTTTATGCAGATATCCCCCCCACCCCACACACAATCAGCTTGTAAGGTCCGTTGACGGACATAGACCATCCCCAAGTAATTGTAAGACGGGGGTAGGTGATGAGACTTACCCTGCCACCCTGGCCCATGAAGAGTTGGCAGGGTGGGGGGAGATGGATTCATGTCATTCCCACGGGCATTAGTTCAAAGTGAACACAACCCGTCTCAGCCGGAGTTTGAACTCGGCTCGCCTATCCCATTCTCCATGGCGCTAACCATTCGGCCACTTGCTCACCTTTAGTACCACTTGCGCTCCTTTGTTCTTCTCATAGAAACTTATCTAACATCTACCACGGTCTGGTGATTCTACTTTAATGGCAACAAAAATCTAAAACCTTATCCAAACGTGAAAGACCTTCTTTAGATCTACACAGCTGTACACAATCAAGTATGGTATACATAAATTTACAATTAAACTAAATCAGATGCAGAAGAATTCGACACACGAAAAGTTAATATGCGAGACCAACGAATACAAATTGAGGGGTTATTAGGTACACCATTGTTTTGCGCCAAAAAGCGAAAAGGAAAGTTAATATAAAGGACCTAGTTTACCCAGGCTATATTTAAGTAATTTCGCAATTGCACTGTACTTAAACACTATCAAAAACTATGTTTCTCTGCATTTTCTTGTTTATGTTCAATCAGAATGAACCAGAATGTTTTATGAATGTGTAAAATATGTTGTTAAAAGAACAAGTGAGACCAGCCTTTAATAGTTATCTCCCTTGACAAATGTTACAGATAAAAATATAGACATACTCGTGGCATTTATTATTTCTTTCTATTTAAATCAATTCTATCTTTTAAAATAACTAAATATAACTTCACACAACCTCCCAATGTTTACATGCATCCAACGGATCTCTATAAGACACTTTCCTGTCGGTTTTGTCGGTCGGTCCCTAATATGTTAAATATCAATTTTCTCAGCCGTATCATGTTGGATTGATTTGAAACTTGGTCCAGATCCTCGGGTGAACCATCCTAATCTTCCTCTCCCTACTTCCCTCATCCTACTGCTACTACTACCACAAGTAATGCTCAATATCAATGTCCTCATTTTTCTCTTCCTCCTCCTGCTACTAGTATCACGGATGGTGGACGCACCGTTGAACTTATGGTTCTTGTTTTCTATCCTATTTTGATGACTTTGTGTGTGCTATTATGCGAAAATTATACTGTAGTAGAAATGGGGAGACGAAAAACATCGACACAGTTTCGATGCAACGAGTCCAACGTCAATGCTGCAACACTGGAACGATTCCTTCAAGGGGAAGTTTCTTGCTTATCACCGGTAAGCTAACACGAACTCCTAGCGGCTACGACGTCTTTCAAAGTATAAGTCCCAAACACGCTTCAAGTGGCGAGTCAAAAGCGAACTGCCAAGCCCTCTTGGCCGGGGCCTGTTATAGCCAGCAACTCGCCACATCCCGGTTGCTAGCGCTCAACATACGGGTCACCGAATCTCTACTTCGTCTATGTATGTCGGCGACCCGTTTCGTCGCCACATACACACACGTATCCCCCCCCCCGCTTTTCGTAAGTTCGCTTAGCGAAAATACTGTTCAGCGTTTGTTTTACAACAGCGTTTGTGAGTCGTTATACAAAGAGCGTGCACCCTCTTTCTCTCTCTTCTACACCCACGTCCCCTGTACCTCACACCATCCCAACCCTCGACGACTCGGACACACTATCATCATCAATTTTGGTTTTATTTCCCCGTATAAATGATTACTTCTTACGTTCTTTTCTCGTTTGAGAAACGCTGGGGGTGGATTCATGCTTTTCCTAAGATCAGTAGTGCAAAGTGGACTCAAACTGTGCCAGTCGGTGTTTGGGATCGGTTTGTGATAAAAGCATATAATTTAGTACACTTATAGCCAAAGGTATCCCGAATTTTCAATATGTCGCACATGGCTGCCATTTTGAAAAATTGCTGACGGCGACAACTGTTTTCAGATCATTTTTCTTATCAGCGATGGATAGAATATTATATTGAGGACATAATTAGTTGAATTTATTTACCATATACAGTTTTGGGGAATTGCCATTTGGATAATACATGTAAGTCATTGAAAATTTAAGATGGCCGCCATTTTTCTAGATGGTGGGCATGACTCAATTCCAAACTCAAAATAAGTGATAACAATAACAACCCAAACCTAGAGTCTGTCGCGAGAAAGTCTATTCAGCACTCCCCTGCACAGTAACAGATGGCTGTGCAGTCTAAAGCAGCTTTTCCTTTGCAGATGCAATGCATAGCACAACCCGTCTTACATTTGAAGGAGACATAGCTGGACTGGCATGCATCTGGTACGCATGTCCAGAAGGGTTCATAGCACCCCTCATATGTCTTTGACCAGCCCCATCTACACAATGAAAGTGGTTCTGGTGTGGAAACCAGCATCTGATGGTTATCTTGAATTGTAAGATAGCTTCTGGGCAATTCTAAAGCTCCAAATTCGAATTCTTCATCATAAAAAATGTATGATTTGACCCCTAGATTATCCATATCAGACTAGTTCTGGCAACCTTATTGCAATAACAATTTGCATACCAGACATGGCCGCCATCTTGAATTTTCAATAGCTTGCATGTATTTTCCAAATGGCAATTCCCAAGAACTATGTATTTTATATTTGTGGAAGTAATATTTCTTGTTGAAAATATTAAGTGTCATTTTATGATTTGTATCATCAGCACCACCACCAACAACACCATCACAATGACCAACGCCACCAACAACACCAACACAATCACCACCACTACCACCACCATCATCACCACCATTACCATCATCCCAATCACCATCATCAATATCATTAACACCACTACCATCATCACTATCATCACTATCATCATCATCACCATCACCACCACCACTACCATCATCACCATCATCACCATCATCATACCATCACCACCATCATCAATATCACCACCATCATCAATATCACTACCACCACCATCATCACCATCATCAATATCACCATCTCCACCACCACTACCACCACCATCATCACCACCATCACCATCCCAATCACCATCATCAATATCATTACCACCACCATCAGCAATATCACCATCACCATCACCATCCTCACCACCATCATCATATCATCATCATCACCACCATCATCACCATCATCAATATCATCATCATCACCATCTTCAATATCGTCAATGCTAATAACAATGATAATTCTTTATCATTATCACATCCTTTTAGGGTGTATCAACGGGACCACGATTAGCATTTCAAGCTTATCTCGCGGACCGTTACCCTTACACTTGAAGTTTAAAATTCCATAGGATGAAAAGATTGAATCCACTCTAAATGATTGCAGTAAAAGTATTTATTTATGAATTAGCTAAAAAACAAGAAAGAAAGAAACCTACTATTTTACTCAAAGAAGAAAAAAGGCGGCAATGGACGACATATTAAAATTCCATGATGGCTCCATATCCAAATTTCTTTTTGAAATGTCTTTGGCTATAACTGTACCAAATTATATGCTATTATCACAAAATGCACAATTGGCTTAAAACTTTCCGCTAAGCTTCCCCACTATAATGGTTTTAGTGCTTCTCTGAAATATCATATGGGTTAGCATTATAATTTCAAAACCTCTTCTAGTCAACAATTCTTCTTTGTTATTTTGATCTAGGTTAGTGCACTGTTTGACTTTCATTTGGGGTCGTGTATCGCACCCAGTAGACTTCAAAGGATTTCAAGCAGAAATCTTTATTTGAGTCACCAAATTACGAGTTCATAACTAATTTCTCAAATGCAGTCTTTGCTGTAACTTGGGATATCACTCTTCTTTCCGTCACTGTTTACATTTGAATAACATTTGTTTTCTGAATTCTCGTTGTTTTCTTTCTATTTTCCGATGTTGATGCTAAATACACTCAGAAAGAAAGCGAAGAACAAAGAAAGAACGAAGGGAAGAAAAAGAAAGAGGGAGAGAGGGGTGTGGAAAAAAGAGAAAGAGTAAGATGAAAGTGAGAGAAGAAGAAAAAAGAGAGAGAGGAAGAAAAAGGAGAAGAAGAAAAAGAGAGGGAAAAGAGGGGAAGAAGAAATGAGAGGGGAAAAAGAGAGAGGAAGAAAACAAAAGATTGGAAGAAAAAAGAGAAAGAGGAAGAGAGAGAGAGAGAGAGAGTGAGAGGAAGAAGAAAATTTAGCAGATTCTCAAAGGCATAGCTCGAGTTTTGGGAGCCCTGTGGGGGGGGCTCCTTCAGAGCTCCCCTCTAACATTTAGTGAGATTTGTCAGTAGAAATGCAGAAGGTGAACTGCTATCTATGAAGCTTGTACCCCCACCTCCATTGGGGGCCAGGATGGGAATGGGAGGGGCCTTTCTAAAGAGCTCCCCCGCCCCATATCTTTGCCTCTGCCGATTGCACTTCCAAATGTTCTCTATGACATTCTAAATGTTATTTAGCCCACGCCCTGGCTGACTTGCTCGCTCCTCAGGCATGGTTCTATCATCTGCAGTGTTTTAAGACTAAAGCGAAAAGGCCAGCCTGGGTGAACGTGAACCCCACCCTTTATGATAATTGTAGGAAGCTGTCAAGAGATGTGAATGAAGAAACAAGATAAAGTAACTTTATTAAATGCGAAACGGGGATGGCGTCGGAACTGAACGCACTTATCTGTCTGTTTGTTTACACCAAGACTTGCTTACTCGGACTCTTTTTTCTTTTCTTCTCTGCGTTTGTTTGTCTCTTTATTTGTTTGTTTGTTTGTTTGTTTGTTATGCATTTCGATACAGTACGATATCAGGAACTGCATGTGATATAAGATAAAATAATAATACCGAATCCCTACAGATGATTTTGGTATTTGCTGATGTGTTTCCATGTGCATTCTTTTTTCTGCCTGAGGGTTCTTTATCTGGGTGCGTGCGTATGAATATAGATGTGAGGTGTGTGTATAGACAATTTACTTGTTCTCAAATGAGTGATGGATATATGTGAGGGGATGTATAAGTAATTGTTCATAGTGTGTACGTGAGTTGAGCGCAAATAAGTAAGTAGTGCCCGGGCGCTGGCTACGGCTGCCTGGGCTCCACATATCACATTACTCAGCCCCGGTTTGCCATATGTGAAATAGAAGCGACGATCGCTCGAAGTAGCGTCACTCACTTCATTTTACCCATAGCTGGGGGAGAGAGTCTTTCCCAAGGGCGTTAGTGTGTTGTATAGCGGGGTGAATGTCCTGGACTTGGATAGAAAGGAGACTCGAAGACTTGCTTGTAAAAATATCTGGACATATTTTTATTTCATAGCATACATGTTTGTCGGCCGGAGAGTGAAGAGTGGGAGAGAGATGAGGAGAACCGTCAGTCTGTCTCCAACAGGGACAGCGGTCTCGTGCCTTTCGGCTCTGCTGATATCTGTCTCTTCTGGGTCCTGAGTTTTCTGTCCGGGTCTGCTCTCTGTTCGGGTCTGCTTTATAGGTTTCTCTAACGCCTACGCAGGTGTTATTTCCGCTTTCCACATCCTGTTTGTTGGACACCCACGCAATATACCTATTTCCTAAGGTGAGCGGGTCACTTACATGTCTGCACAGGTGTTTGACCCCGGAATAACCTTTTCGTGGCAGCGTATCATAACAAGTGTGAACTGAACCCAAACTGCCTCAGGCGGAGTTTGAACTCGACTCATCGCCAACCGTGCCGCTAACCGCTCAGCCACCCGCACGAATGTTTACGTATATTTACGCTATGCAAGTTTTGAACAATTAGCCATTTCCCAGGTCTTTGACAATTCCCCAATTATTCTTTAAAACGGGAGGACCGCAGGGCACAAAGCCTCTTTCACAGGATACCTCTTCGGGGGGAACTTCTTCCAGCACGACACCGGAAAACGCACTGTTGTTTTCTCGAATCACTTTACAGCAACGACGTTCTTCTGTCCGCAGCCAAAATCGAATTGTTTCCACTCCTCATAATCGGCCACTTATATCCTATTAAGAAATTATTCAAGTGCCCGTATGCGAAGTGTCTGGCGCAGCAAAACACGAGCGGGGAGCCCGGATGTTCTAACAGCGCTGCCACACGAAGTCTCTTCCGCTGCGATTGGGCAGAGGTCTTCGGTTCGATTTCATGGTTGGCACCGTTGTCACATTGGCTTATCCATTATTGTGTTCATGTGATGTTTTGGATAACTATTACGCTCCATGGATCCAAACATACGTTCTCTTGTACGGAAACAAGAAAGATGTTCCTTGTCCGTCGTATTTAACCGGACATGCGTAAATGAAGGATCGCTGCCCAATTATATATATATACATATATTTCTTTTTTTCTTTCTCGGTAGTATTGATTTCCTGAGAGTTGACTTCTTCGGGTCATAATAGACTTTGAGTGTTTGGAATCAATAGTATTTAAGATACCGATCGAGTGCTTTATGAATGTTGAAATATTCAGAGCTTAAGTAGTAATAAAGAAAAAAGAAACCTCAAGTTTTCCGATACATGTATTTCATGGTACGTGTTCACACGTTCACATCATCAGGGTAAATGCTACTATATAATATTGCTAATTTTTTTGTACCCTACCGCTACCCTCTGTCTCATTGCTTTGGCCAGGTGGTGGTGGCGGGGATGTACGCTTTCATCTGGTCATGGTGAATGGTATTAACTGTTCGGGATTTGTTTGGAATTAATTTTAAATTACTTAGGCATAAGTAGCACATGTCTTTAAAGCTATGTGGGGGTATACTTACTATAGACCATCTAACTACTGGGCTTAGTCCCGACTGTTTCCAATAATGTTTAGATATGGCTATGTTATGTATTAGAACTTGTATGGTTATAAAATCCTGATTTCCAGTTATTTTTAGAAATGCCTATGTAAAACTTTATTTTATTTGGTTGTTCGGTTGTAGCTATTGTTGCCAGGTATATGTTATTTTCCGATGTGTACTCGTTTGCCAGTGGGCACGAGTTTACCTCTGCAGTTGCAATCTAAGGTTGTTTTATTTGTCCTATTTTCTTTGCTATTACCTTCTCTATCGTGTGATGTTATTATTTTGTTAATGTAGCTGTAACTTATTTTTATGGTGTTCTTATTGAGAATTCTGCTTAGAGGACTTTCTTTGGGAAAGTGTTTATCTATTAGTTTTAACAATCTTTTTACCTATGTTCATATTTACCAGTTCACAGTACGTGGGGCCGAACCAAATAATATTTCTATTTCTATTTTTGTTCTTGCTTTTGTTAGTTTTATTATCGGTGTATTCTAGATTGTATTTGTAGTCGCACTTAGGCCGGGCGCCGTTATACATTTTCTTATTTTCGTCAAAGATTCTTTTGGGGGGGAGTTGTTACTTATTCTAGTGTTTATCGAGTTTGGGATTTGTTTGAGTATGGTTTTTGGGTGGCTGGATTTAATGTTGACGTAGATGGGTGGTTGGTAATCTTTGGAGTATGGCTTGTAGGTAATATTGTCTAAGTCAGGTTACGTGACTAGGAAGTTAACTATCTTACTGTGTGATGTTATTTCAGCTTTAAAGCCGACGTATTTCAGTGCTCTAGCTATTTTCATGTGTATGCTCTAGTTAGTTAGTGTTACTCACTACCAGTCCGTCGTCTCTGTATAAACCACATCAGTTGTATCAATGAATCTGCTTAGTATGGTGAGTATGTATAGTCCCACTAGATCGGAAATTTGGGCCGAATCTAGGGCTCCGGTCGCTACATCGGAGCTGGAGTTTCTGCTTTTCTTAATCCATGTTCTGTGTTGGTTAATGAGGATTGTTCTTCTGCTTTCTTTCATTATTCTTATATCCTGTTGTGTTATTTCTGCGTGTTGTTGTGCCAATGTAATGACATTATCAAAGATGTGTTCAGTTATCGTTGGGTAATAATCAATTATGTCAAATTATATGATTGACGCCTTGTTTTTGTGTTTTATATTTTTGCACCATGTAATAGCCTTGGCCGTGCTTGTCCATTGGTTATATTCAAGTGACGTTTTTATTTTTTTGTTTATGTTTTGCAGTTTTTGTTTGGATATACTACCTATTTCTGTTTTTGCTGGGTTTATTAATCTAGTTGGTAGCTTATTGTTGAAGTTGGGCTTGTGGTCTCTTAGTAAGATATAAGCCTCCTTGTCTTTCATTTTTCGACCCTGTCGCTAATTCTCAGCTGGTTTGTGATGTCGTATGCGTTTTGTTGATTCTATGTTCCGTGTTTTCAGCGTCTATTTTGTAATCCGTAGTGATCTGGTCTCTAGTTAGTTGTTTGTATGGCCCGGGTTTAGTTTTGTAGATATTCCAGGTTTTATCTGCTTTTACGTAAATGTAGCTTGAACTTGTTATTTTCCTTGTGTCGTCTTTTAGTTTTTAAATTTAATCTCCCTAATTATGTTGAGAAGGCCTTCCTCAAAGCTGTCCATGCATTTATTGCTCGGTGTGGTCCTTTGGGATGTGAATCCGTAATTTTGTTGTATCTCTTCGCTATCATTCTCTCTCTCTCTCTCTCTCTCTCTCTCTCTCTCTCTCTCTCTCTCTGTATATATATAGTGGTAGTTGTATTATAACAAATACAAATCATATATAAGAAATCCGATATATGTCGTTGAAAATATTCGAGTGCTCGAAATAAGAAAAAGTTAATTTCATAATTGGCATTATCATTTGGAGCTAATATTCCAAGTTTTAGTAGTAGCTGACAACGTTCGTTTCACTGCTCTCGCAGCTCTTCAG
>VCCN01002209.1:880725-891286 GCA_006491835.1 Architeuthis dux | reverse complement strand
ATAGATAGATATATAGATATATAATTTCTATTTAGGCATTTCCGTCTTAATCATTGTGTTCACACCGCTGTTTCACTCTTTTCCCCCCTTAACTTGTCACTCCAAATTATTTATATCCTTCGCACTTGCTCTCCCTCCCTCATTCCTAATTTGAAAACTTATTTCTGTTCCTTTTCTTCTTCCTAAACCGCCCCCCTACCAAATTCTTTCATTCTTTCTCTGTTTCTTCTATTTCTTTCGTAACCTCCATTTTTAAACGCTTCCTCCATCTTTCAAGAGCAAACGCCATCTACCCATCCACCCATCGCCCACACCTCACATTATCTGTATTACAAGAATCTAACCCCCAACAGCGCTATCTACTAAACAACAGTCCTCCCTTTGAAAGTTATAGCTTTCAAACTTTTTTTCCCCCATAAGTATCAAGTATTGATAATGACCGTTATATTTGCCAGTCGGCGACAGATTAACGTTTAACCGTGTTTGTCGTTCCCCATTCTATTAATTTTGACTATTACTTACCTTCATCTTAATTGTTATACTTACCCGGTGTAGATTCGTCCTTCTGCCGGGAAGTTCTGAAAAACATTGCTCGGGATTCGTTCCGTGACCCTAGTCCGGTGAGCTCAGGATTCGTCCTGATATAAAAGTTCAGCATGCCCAGGATTCGTCCTGTGACCCTAGTCAAGCGAGCTCAGGATTCGTCCTGATATCAAAGTTCAGCGAGCTCAGGATTCGCCCTGTGACCCTAGTCCAGCGAGCTCAGGATTCGTCCTGATATCAAAGTTCAGCATGCCCAGGATTCATCCTGTGACCCTAGTCCAGCGGGCTCAGGATTCGTTCTGATATCAAAGTTCAGCATGCATAGGATTCGTCTTGTGATCCTAGTCCAGCGAGCTCAGGATTCGTCCTGGTATCAAAATTTAGCATGCATAGGATTCGTCTTGTGATCCTAGTCAAGCGAGCTCAGGATTCGTCCTGATATCAAAGTTCAGCGAGCTCAGGATTCACCCTGTGACCCTAGTCCAGCGAGCTCAGGATTCGTCCTGATATCAAAGTTCAGCATGCCCAGGATTCATCCTGTGATCATAGTCCAGCGAGCTCAGGATTCGTCCTGGTATCAAAGTTCAGCATGCATAGGATTCGTCTTGTGATCCTAGTCCAGCGAGCTCAGGATTCGTCCTGGTATCAAAGTTCAGCATGCCCAGGATTCATCCTGTGACCCTAGTCCAGCGGGCTCAGGATTCGTTCTGATATCAAAGTTCAGCATGCACAGGATTCGTCCTGAGACCGAAATGTCGAGCCTGTCCTAATGTCCTCGTGACATTAGTCGCGGGGCCCAGGTAGATCTTTAGAATTGCTTGCAAGTACGCGTGCAGGACCCCACACTAAAATCGATCTTGTGTCAAATTTGCACACGAGGGGAGGCAAATAAACAAAACCTTCATCTTAATTATTTAGTTGCTTTTTTTATCACATTTTAACTCGAGACGTCACTCTAAGGTAGCGAGCAAACATCACGAATTGGAAATAAAGAATGGCGTGCGTTCGAATTTCACCATGTTATGATATCTAAAGGTTATCCTGGATTCAGACACCTGTGCGGAAATGTAAGTGAATCAAGTAAACCTCAGGAAATAGGTATATTGTCTAAATATTGTCAGTGTCTAAAACAGGATGGGACCGGTGATTGACACCACGTAGGCGTCAGAGAAACTATAAAGCAGACCCGAATAGAAAACTCGAGGGAGGACAGAAATCTCGACACTCAAAGAAGAGACAAAACAGCAGAAGACCGCTGTCCCTGTTGGGGACAGACTGGCGGTTCTCCATATCATCTCTCTCCCACTCTTCACTCTCCGACCGACAAAGATGTATGTTGTGTAATAAAAATATGTCCAGATATTTTATAAGCAAGTCTTCGAGTTTCCTTTCTATCCAAGTCCCGGACACCCCACTATACAACAACCAGACGCTTACTCTTTCCCGATCTGCGCTATTTGCTCGCTGCTATAGAGTGACGGTACGAATTGAGTTGCGATAAAAAATAAAACAACTAAAAAAATTATGATGAAGGTGAACAGGAGTGGAAATTAATATAATACAAGCCTGGCCGCTGCAGGGTGAAACGTCACTCCAACTTCTATTCCCACTGAAGATGATTACTGCAACTTTTGTATTGTATATATAATAAATAAAAACTCTTTTTAGTATAAATGTATTTATTTATTAGAATGAAATAATCCCTTGGGTATCTCTAAGATAAAGTTTGCAGATATGTAAGTGTTGTCAATTTAGCTCAATTTTTAAGAAACCAGCCTACCAAACAGTTAGTCATAGTTTCGAATCACAGTACGTGTATGTTAATTTTACTCCCCTAAATTTGGTGAGGATTGTTCTCGTTGTTTTCTTGTTACGATAAAATAAAACAAAGTCAACTCCAGACTTGGAGTTTGACAATATATAATGGGTTACAATGCTTCATCTAATGATGAAAGTAAATAATAAAAATAATTTAACCATGTGTTTCTTTATTGTAGGGAATCTCAATTCAATACAACATTAGGTTCATGCACACTGTTCAAATCTTTCAAACTTTTAGATAGCACATTGTATATGCTTGTATACTATACTTTTTCTCTGTGTGTGTGTGTGTGTGTGTGTGTGTGTGTGTGTGTGTGTGTGTGTGTGTGTGAGTGTAGTAATCCAGGCACACGTGTACACGCAAGTGTTTAAGATGACATAAAATAACACTTAGAGTTGTAAGGGGCCAGAGTAACGTTAAACAGATCAGTTGAGCAAAAAAGAGTGGCTCTGGAGATAACCAACGCTATCATTAACAAGGATCTTGTGTAAAGTGCCCAACTTTTTACACGCCGGGGTCACGTATTTGAGTTGGAGGTATCGGGGGTTGGGCTCAAACAAAGAAGACAGAAACCTTAATGTTTGAACTCTGCCCGTCCCTCTCCTCATCCCTGTTTTATCCTTATCTGAGTCGCTTTTCTTCCCCGCAGCCCCCCCCCTCCCACAACTTTAATCACTTTTTTCTCTTATCTTGAACAGAAGTTCCTTATAGCCATGTGGGTTTCGCGTGATTTTTTAATTACAAGACTCGTAGCTCGGGAGGTGAATTCCTTTGCATTTGTTTGGAAGAAGCAGGTTCCTTCGTTTAGAAAACAAACAGGGTTCAGAGATATCTTTACAAAAAAACAAACATTAGAAAACTCAAATGGCGTTGGGCAAGAATGTCAGACGACCGCCAGACATCACGACTCACAATGTGGATCCCCAGAGATCATATGCGACACTGTGGCCGGCAAAATACAAGATGGTGTGACGAACTAGACAAGTTCAGAAAGTATTGGCTCCGCGACGCCCATGACAGAGAGGTCTGGCGAATCTTGGGGTCTATGTCCAACGACTGACGCGATGATGATGATGATGATGATGATGATGATGACTAGAATTTCAAGACTGATATCTAACTCTAATTGAATAAATATGCGTGCGCGCCAGCGCGCGTGTGTGTGTGTGTGCATACACCGCGATTACTCGACAATTGCCATTATACAATGTTGACATTCGCCAGATATATTAGTTAGCACACAAGGCAGTGCAGTGTCGAGTTTGAAGTAATGACTCTTCTCAAAGTTATAGATAATAATAATGTATCTTTTATCAACAAGCATTGAAACTACTCAAAGTGATAGCATTTATCTGCTGACAAAGCCAAGTTTCCTGAAATTTAATGGAGATTTACATCTAATACTATAAAGACGAAGAATGTTAGTTTCTGATTGTGTTTTTTATAGACTCCTAAACAGTTTCACCCTACAAGCTGAAAATGTGTGTATACGGGTAACTCGATCTCAGGATTGACATAGGATAGGTGGCGATGTCCTCAGATGAACTCTGAAGATCAATCTAGGGACAGGTCAATTATGGCATTTTATATCTAACGGAGACGGCTGCACCTTTAAGGCTGCAAATGTGTGTACATGGGTAACTTGACCCCAAGATGAACATATGATAGGTGGTGCTGACCTCTGGTGACCTCTTCAGGTCAATTTAAGGTCTGGTCAATCTTTTAAGGGATCAGGTCAATTTTGGCATGTTCAAATTTAACGAAGACGGCGGCACAGCCTGCAAATTCTTGTATATGGGTTACTTCACCCCACAATGAACATAGGATAGGTGTTACTGGTGACCTAAATGTCAGTTATGGGTCAGGTCAATTTTCAAATCTAACGGATACGGCTGAACCCTACGGCCTGCAAATTTATGTACGAGTGTAAATTGACCCCAGGAAAATAGAATGGGTGACCATTACCTTTGGTGACCCATAAAGGTCAACTTAGGGGCAGTTCAATTTTGGCATTTTCAAATCTAACGGACACAGCTGCACGATACGGGCTGCAAATTTGTGTACATGGTAACTTAACCCCAGGATGAAGATAGGATAAGTGACACTGGCCTTCGGTGACCTCTAACGGTCAATTCAAGGTCAGGTCAATCCTGGCATTTTCAAAACAGTTCAATTGGGGGCTTTTCGACCAACCTGAAGGATTGCGATCCCTACTTTGAGAAGCTCTGTGTTACAATTTACTACTAGACCTTTCAGTATTGATTCCCCCCACCCGGACAACGCCGGGTACACCAGCTAGTATAATAAATTTGGAACGGAAGTTGGTTTCAGCTATCTGCATTTAATTATCTATACTTTATCTGTATTAATCTTTTATGCATCTACTTTGAAACATTAATATTTTGTGCTAATGGGTCCCCCGTCTTGACTCTATTTACAATATCAATATTCTTTAACAAAGGATCTCCCTTTGCCTCTGCCCCTCAATATCGTAGGCCCACGCCAAGTAGCCTACCTGGCCGTCCCTTTCTGTTCTTGCCTTGTGCTATAACTGCAAAGCTCAACGCTTTACAAAAGGGAATTGTCCAGATTCAGAATTGCGCCTTTTCTACAACATGTGATATATTTTCTATAGTTTTGAGAAGGGTCATTAACATTCAAATAGTTATTCGGACGATTGAACTCCTTCTTCTTGTTGTTTGTCCTGTTAGCACGACGTTTCGGTCGATCCATTCTTCGGCCTTCCTCAGGTGTAATATCAGAATATGATGGGGAAGACAGAAGTTCTTAACTTCAAAGGAGGCAACCCTTATAACGTGATATTCGGATGTTTCTTTATCCTTGCCATGTCCGGTTTAGGTGTGTTGAGTAGCGGAAGCCACATCGAACTCTGCACTTGTCTGACTAATGCATTCAGTCGACATGTTGATATGAGCTGCCTCTTTGATTTTTCTCTGTTTACAGCAGCGTTCTCTGTCAATAATCTGGATTTCTTCCCAGAGAGGAAAGTGGTCGCCTTTCTCTCTCCAGACATGTTCAGCCATTCCAGATATTTCGATCTCGCTCTTGATTATGGCTTTCCTGTGCTCCTCAAGCCTGACTTTAAGGGGGCGGCCTGTTTCCCCAGTGTAGAGTTTTCCACATTTACAGGGGATAACGTAAATACAAAGATTTATAAATATATACTAATATATAAATATAAAGAGAAAAAAGAATTGGCAAACATCACAGAGACATCACTCAAAAGAAACGGTTACCCGCCCCATGCTGTTGCCATTAACAGCAGTGGTAGGTGTACCGCACAGGATAACACAAAGGTTCCAATGCCCCCTCCTCCTACAATACATTGAAGGGAATAGCAAAAAGGATTCAAAGGATCTGCTCTCGACATAACATCAAGGTCGTTTTCGGCAAGCTGAGCCCGATTCGCAATCCGAAACTTACAAACAATTGTATTTACGTTATCCCCTGTAAAAGTGGGGGAAAAGGCCGCCCCCTCAAAGTCAGACTTGAGGAGCACAGAAAAGCCATAATCAAGGGCGAGATAGAAATATCTGGAATGGCTGACCATGTCTGAAGAGAGCCTCGAAATATTCATCTGGAAGGAATTCTTTAAATTCTTCAAAGGACCACAAAATTCATTATCACGGCTGCTTCAAGGTTGCATGGATGTCTTCGGGAACGTCTTCTTTTTTGAATGTTCAGATGTGGTCATCTTATAATTTAGGGTACATATCATCTAAACATACCATCTAAATGGCTTCAAAATACACATATTTTACGCTAAGAATGTTTTATTCCGTAGGTCCGTAGCCTAATTATTTCATGGACCAGTAAGGAAAACATAGCTCTAGTCATAAAGAGCCTCTGTTATGGCTCAGCTCTATAAATCATTCTCATTATCTAATACAGGGGTCGGCAAACTCTTTTGGAGGCGGGCCAGATTAGAAATGTTTTATGTCTTGTGGGTCAAGGCGAATAAAAAGAATAAACAATGGTCATAGAGGGCTATTGAAACAGCTTATTTTTTAAATTAATCACCGCTACAAAAGGTTTAGGTTATTCATGTGTTCACACATTTATATGTATGTATGTATCTATCTCCGTATCTAACCGTTCATAGTAGAAACTTGAAATTGTGCACATCCCCTCAATGAGTAGGGAAAATTATTTTTGTTTTTTGAAAATCCCTCCCAACAGATTTTTAGAGGGGGTTCAATTTTATCTATCTATCCATCTGGTCGTCGCCCAGCCCTAACAGTTCACAGTAGAGAGTTTGTACACACACACCCCTCAATGAGTAGGGAAAATGTTTTGTTTTTTTGAAAATTACCCTCCAAAATAGGGTTTTAGTGTAAGCTTATGCTAAATTGGCCACTAGTTTGTGCCCGCTTGTTTTTTGAATATTCAGACATTTGTCAGTGATCACAGCCCAACTCTTTAATTGATCACCCCCAACACAGCATATATGGGAGGCAATGATTCATAATTTCCCTTGGAATGCTAGTTATTACTTTCTTCCTTATATAGGCGATTTCCTCCAGCGTACATGTTCGTCTTGTATGGCTGTTGACATACACCTTGTGAAGAATATAGTAAAAAATGTATAGCATTTACTTTACGTAACAAATATTTATTTTTCAACATAATCTCCTTCCTAGTCAATGCACTTTATCCAACTCTTCCCCATTAATCATATCGGACTAATAATAACTAACGGGTCTGGTTAGCCACTCAATAGAAACCGTCAGGTGAACAACAACTTTTGGCAGCAAGTTGAGGGTGATCAGTTGAAAAATTGCAAAAAAGGCTGATCGATTAAATGAATTTCTCTTCCGCCTTTTGTTGGACAATGATCACTAAAAAAAACAATTTTCAAAAAAAACAAGTGTAAATGCTAAACTGAAGGACCAATCTAGCATTAACTTACATTGCAAATTGAATCCAACTCTAAAAACCTACTTGCAGTTTTGGCAACTCAAAAAATATTTTGGCGCTAGTTTGACTGCCAAAAAGCGCTAAAAAGCGCTAAAAAAGCGCTAGATTTTTTTAAATAGCCAAAAATGGTCAGAAACCACCAAAAAGACGCTAAAAACGGTCAAACATAGCAAGAAAATGTCCCAAAAAGGCCAAAATGTTTTAGGCGAAAACGCGCTAACTTAGCGCCTTTTGCACTGCCAAAACAAGAAACGCGCTAAATCTAGCGCGAAATCTAGCGCGAAATCTAGCGCGAAATCCAGCGCGAAATCTAGCGCGAAATCTAGCGCGAAATCCAGCGCGAAATCCAGCGCGAAACGTGCTAAATTAGCAACACTGCCTACTTGGAGGGAATTTTCAAAAAACAAAAGAAAATGTGTTTTCTAGACATAATAAGGAGTAAATGTTTAAATTTTCAGCCCTCTAGCTCTATTGGCGACACATACCTAGATAGCCAGCTAGCCATACCCACTTAAAACTGAAGAAACCTATGTTGGTGTTGACAGTTTCGGTTGATGGTTTCTCACATGGCACTTTATTAAAGTCTTCGTCTCCCATGGAGTTAAACATTGTCATCAACTACGAACAATGTAAAGTTTGACGGAAGGAATGTAAATCTAGGCCTTGTTTAGGATTTAACCTTGATTCCATTGTAGTTGGTTGGTTAACAGATCCAGTTTCTGCTAAGTTTGGAATTCTTTAAAAGTCTTATTCATACGAAGGTTCTTGACATATTTCGAAGTTAAACCAGTGTGGAAGGCGTTGCACCCGACCATGAAATGGAATTTGTCATTTCTGCCAGATTCAGGATTTGTACTAGAAACATTCAATCAAAACTGTCAACATAGTCAACATGGGTTTCTTCAGTTTTTAAGTGATTTTAGCTGGATGGATGGCTGACTGGATATATCTATGTATGTATGTATCACGCGTACATGCCGCACCAATGGAGCTAGGGGGCTGAACACTTAAACTGTTAGTCTTTATTATGTCTAGAAAAAAGCTCTTTGTTTTGTTGCTTTTTGAACCCGATCCTCTAAATAGGTTTTTAGTGGGGTGGAAGTCAATTTACAATGTAAGTTTATGCTAAATTTGTCCCTTAGTTTGTGTCCTGCAGTGTTCACGCTTCTTTTTTGAAAATCTTTAGTGATCACTGCCCAACAAAAGGCAAAAAAGAAGTAACTTTCTCTTTGATCAACCCTTTTTCCAGAAAGAACATTTATTTTTGTTTTTTGAAAATCCCCCCGCCCCCACCAAAAAAGGTTTTGGGGGTTTACAATGTAATTTTATGCTAAATTGGTCCCTTAGTTCGTGTCCGGAAATGTTCACTCTTGTTTTGTTTTCTTAGACTCAGACTCTTTAGTGATCAAACAAAATCCGAGAAAATTAACTTATTTATTGACCACCGTTTTTTCCAATTTTTAATTGATCACCCCCCCCCCCCCAACATGGCATGCTGCCAAAAGACGTTGGTCACGTGACGGTTTCTATTGGGTGACTAACCAGACCTGTCTATATTCTTTTCAATTAATTAAGATATAGCGTCTAATGAAATCATGTTTTAATTTGTATTACATTTACTCGGATAAAGTATGCTATGAGAAAACTTATCCCAAACTTCCATATTTATGCATGTATATATTTAACCAGTCAGGACAGGGATATCTTTGTGTGACGTCATATCGGCGAAATATCTCGTCAGCCGCTGCAGGATTAGCATGGCCTTTCCTGCCTTCATCACCGTCTACGAATTGTATTGAATTACTATACGTTTTTTTTCACCAGAATGAGAAGACCCAGGACAAAGAAAACTATCGCGAGATATCTCGTCAGCCGCTTCAGGAGCAAAGAAATGTCCCGCGTGATATCTCGTCAGTTGCTCCCAAATATTTGAATTTCTATGAGATTATATTTTAGAAAAGAAACTACTGAACTAAAATGGAAGAGTCCATTGTTTCAAATGGTGGGTAGGAGATATGTTTTATCAGCGAAATTGTTACCTTTAGATGGAAAAGTCCATTGTTACGAACAGAGAAACAGAAAAATCACACTGTTCATTATTAGACTAGTTAAAACCCGTGAAAGAATTCACGGATATATTTGATTTCTACGAAACTATTTTCTAAGAAAAGATAATAGCAAATTTGTATCAGTTGAAGAGTCCATAGTTTCAAATGATCGGAAGCAGGTACTTTTATCATCAAAATGTTTACCCCTGAGTGAGAGAGTCAAGTGGTACCAAACCAAGAAAATCATACTGTTCATAATATGTATAAAAACTTCGCATGAATTGGTATCAGACCTGGGAGATCCGATGAGGATCGAACCCAGTAACAAAGGCCAGCAAGTTTAGCTTGCTGATCATTGCTATACGACGACTGTCCTGATCTGTTTGTTTTTTTCTTTTTTTGCTTTCTTCATATTATTTTCTCGTTAATCCAAGTTGAAAAATAATCCCAGATATATTTAGATTTTTTCTTTTTTTTTTAGAAAGAAATACTGAATTCGTTTACAGGGAATAGTGCGTAGTTTGAAACAGTGGGCAGGAAGTATTTTTTTTCAGCAAAAATTGAACCCCCTCCAGGCAGTGGAATAGTCCAGTGTTACGACCCACAAACCAAGAAGATCACGCTATTCCTTGTTAGCTTACTACTGACGTATAAATAATGGCCTTTCATCAGAAAAAGAAACGCTCTAAGTCGATAATGTACTTGAGAATGTGAGAAGGCTTTATACTTAATCTTGAAGCGAGAAATTCCAGTTTTTAACAGGCTTTTTCTAAGTAGCTTTAAAGCCTCTTATGAACAATCATTTTTATTGCACGATTCAAAGTGTGTCTGGTGTCTGAAAACCCATCATAATCAGTCGCAGCAGCAATCACATGTCCATTGCTGGACAAAGGCCTTTCCCAGCTTCTTCCATGCTGACCGTGACTGTGCTAACCTCTGCGATGTCTTACCGGCAAACCTTTCTATCTAATCTCTCCATCTTATGTCTGGTCTTCTCCTACTGCGTTTGCTATCCCCTTGGGCACCAATCGGATAAGCTTCGGCACCATCTGTTATCCTTCTTTCTTGCTCGGTGTCCCGCCCGTCTCCATTTTTGTCGCTTAATAGTCTGCTCTCGGATCTATGCTGATCCTTTTCTATCTCTTAGAGTTATTCATAACATTACTCGTTTTAGGCACGAATATAACGAGGCTCTCTTATGTCGACAGTA
>VCCN01002209.1:861937-872793 GCA_006491835.1 Architeuthis dux | reverse complement strand
AGAGAGTAATAATTCCAATCTCAAATAGCTACAGTCTTATAATCTAAAATCCATTTTGACTGGGTACTTTTGTCTTTGTTTTGTTAATCTTGAATCCTATATTCTGTGAAGCCTTAGAAGAAGAAGAAGTTAATGAACACATTTACTTCGGTCAGGCAATAAAACTACAGAAAGAGCACGGAAATGAAATAAGATGGCGCATAACGATTGGTTGAAATATCATCATCATCAGCAGCAGCAGCAGCAGCCGTTATAAGTCCACTGCTGGACAAAGGCCTTTCCCATCTCCTTCCATGACGACCTATCTTGTGCTAACCTCTGTTACCGGCAAACTTTTCTACCTCGTCCCTCCATCTTGTGTCCGGTCTTTTCCTACTTCGTTTACTGTGCCATGGGCACCAATCGGTTAGTATTTTCCCCCATCTATTGTCATCTCTTCTTGCTAGGTGACCAGCCCATCTCCATTTTTGCTGCTTAATTATTTGTATAATATCCTTTACTCTAGTCTTCTCTCTGATTCATGTTGATCTTTTTCTATCTCTTAGAGTTATTCCTAGCATTGCTCTTTCCATGGCTCTCTGTGCTATTCTAAGTTGGTTTTCAGCTCGTTTTGTTAATTTCCATGCTTCGGATCCGTAGGTCATGGCTGGTATTATGCAGCCATTGTATACTTTACGCTTTAAGCACATTGGCAAGGTGCTCTTCAAAATGTCTCTATTCATACCGAATGCTTTCCAACCTATCGTTATGCGTCGTTTTAATTCGCTATCATGGTCTTTCTCTAACTGTATTACCTGTCCTAGGTGAATACACGCCAACATATAACAATAAATAAATTTAGATTACTTGGGCAGTTCCCGTTCCAAAGGTGTATGTTAGAAAGGGCCGTACTTTATGGTGTGTGGAGCAGCCTGCCATAATTGCAATGTAAAATAATTTTCCGTTCGCCGTACGAAACTACAGCCTCGAAGTATTTGGGTTACTTCTCTTCGGTGTTGCCAATTTAGATATTTTATATCTAAATTTAGATAATTCTAAAGAGCGGAAGTCAAAGGGAGATAATTTATAGAAACTATGAAGAAAGATCTATAATCTGTAATTTTTTATTTATTTTTTATTAGATCTCTTGAGAACCGCTGATCACAAAAACTTAAAATTCGACACTGCACTGCCTTGTGTGCCGTCAAGTAATACGAGTAATCGCGATGCATAGACATGTTGGATATTTAGGTGGCCGTGGGCGGAGGTCACAGATTTGAACCCCACAGGTGTTGCAAGTTAAACAGGATATTGGCTGCAAGGTGTCAGGGCCCGGAAGACACATCCGGTGTTCAGGGGTCATAAACAGGATGTCGACTGAACTTGCAGGTGGTGGCTGGAAAATAAGCGTGGGCGTTCGAGCCCGATAAAAGCGACACAGGGGCCCTCGAAAAGGCCAGAGAGACACAGGACGCCAGAGGGAGACATACCGCCCAGGCCTGGACAAAACACAAAACCAATGTCCCTGTTAAGAACAGACTATCAGCTCTCATTGTCTCTCCGCCCCCCTCTTCATTCTCCGCCACGACACAATGTATCTTATGAAATAAAAATATATCCCCATATTTTTATAAACAAATTTCGAGTCTTCCTTCTTCTCCCAGTTCCGGTCTTTCCTCCCGCGGACCAAGACACACAGGCAGAGATTTCTTCAATTGCAGTTAGATTTAAATGGTTGTTTTTCTTCTAAACTATGACTTATAAGCTGTTCAACCATTCAAGACAGCATTTGCACTTTCCACTGTCAGCAATATTCCTTTTAATTCTTTGCTGTCAGCGTTCGAAAAAGTCTTATGTTGCGCAAATTTCTTTTCCTTTGAGACAAGTACGTGCGCACAGAATGCTTATGCAAATGTAAAATTGAAATTGGCCTGTTTTAATATAATACAAATATCGGTGCACATTACGAAGTAACGTATTTACAATTGTGCATTTTGTGATAAAAGCATCAAATTTGGTACACTTATAGCCAAAGGCATTCCAAAACAGTTTGGGTCTTGATGCATCATGAATTTTCAATATGTCGCCTATGGTAGCCATTTCAAAATGGCTGCCAGCGGCAACTGTTTTCAGATAAATTCTTTTTTATCAGTGATAGATATAATATGATATTGAGGACATAATTAGTTGAATTGTTTACCATACATTGTTCTTGGGAATTGTCATTTGGATAATACATGAAAGTCATCGAAAATTCAAGATGGCGGCCATGGCTGGTATGCAAATTGTAATTACTATAAAATGGCGTAGAGTAGTCTCATATGGATGATCTCGATGTCAAATCATACATTTTGAAGTGGCTGCCAATGGCGAAAATTGATGATGGCTCAATATCCAAGTTTTCTTGGAATGCCTTTGACTATAAGTTTACCAACTTTGAGGCATTTATTACAAAATGCACAATTATTCGGGTATAATTTGTATTCTGTATTTTGAACCGTTGTTAGGTTTGTTGTTCGATTGAATTAATGAGTATTTCTTATTTTTAAGTGATGCAATGTCAAAATGAATGAATAACAGTAACACTCATCAATTCACAGATTATTATTGTTGTTGTTATTATTATTAGTAGTAGTAGTAGTATTGTTATTATTATTGTTGTTGTTGCTGTTATTATTATTATTATTATTATTGTTGTTGTTGTTGTTATTATTATTATTATGATTGTTATTATTATTAGTAGTAGTAATATTATTATTATTGTTAAAGTTGCTGGAAATGGTTAAATCAAACTCATTCAACTCATTCGTTACTACATTATTTTAGGTAACGGTTAGGTAACTTGACATTTTGCACCCACATTCCCTTCAATAAGTAGGGACATTCTTTTAACCCCCCCCCAAAAAATAGGCTTTTAGTGGGGGTTCAATTTTCAATGTAAATCTATTCTACATTGACTCCTTAGTATGTGTCCGGTTGCATTCACACTTGGTTTTGTTTTTGTAATCATGAATTTATGGTTCAAACCTTACTGGTATCATTTTCATCAATATAACTTAATTTTACCACCACCACTGTTTAATTTGTGAGGTAAGAATAAGCAAAAATGGGTGGCGGTGATTCATTAATTTCCTTTGGAATGCTAGTATACTTTATGTTTTAAGCATAGTGTCAATTTGCTTTTCAATACGTCTCTATTTATACTTCAATATATTTCAACCAAACAAACCAAACGAACTGACTGACCAACATTTGCAAGTCTTAGATATTAACGAAAATTTGTCATACACACACGCATGGGCTTATTACATTCAAATAAATAAATATAGAAAATAATATAGATTTCTAAAAAAAATTATTTAATATATATACAATACAAAGGTTGCAGTAATCATCTTCAGTTGGAATAGAAGTTGGAGTGGATTTTGACCCTGCAGCAGCCAGGCTTGTTTTGCTATTTTCACTCTTTTTGCGATTTTTACCCATAGCTGTGGGAATTCCGCTCCTGTTTTTTTAATTCAGAGTTGTCCTTCTCATGTACTGGTGCCAGCCAAGGCTAGAGAGCCAAGTCTGCCGTTATTTTACCCATAGTTAGGTGAAGAACAGATGGATGCATGCCTCTTCCATGGCAATTAGCGCGAAGTGAACGCAAACAGCATCGGCCGGAATTTAAACACAGTTCTCTGATTCCATTTTCCGTACCGGTAACCCTTACACCACTCCGACCTCCATAAACACCAACAGTTTGAAAATATCAATTATTTTGTTAAGGCTGATATTAACTCAGAGTTCAAATCCATAACAGATTAACATTCCAAGGGAAATTATGAATCACAACCACCCATATATGTTGTGTCGGGGGTGATCAATTAAAAAGTTGGGAAAAAAAATGTTGATCAATGAATAAGTTACTTCACACGCGTTTTGTTGAAAAAAGGTCTGAATTTTCAACAAAAAAACAAGCGGGCACAAACTAGTGACCAATTTAGCATAAAGTTACATTTCATATTGAACCCCCTTCTAAAAACATATTATGGGGGGGAATTTTTAACAAATTTAAAAAACATTTTTCCTACTGATTGAAGGGAGTGTGTGTGTGTGTGTGTGTGTGTGTGTGTGTGTGTGTGTGTGTGTGTGTGTGTGTGTGTGTGTGCACACAATTTCAATTTTCTGCTATGAACGGTTAGGGCTGGGAAAAGGATACATAGATAGATACATAGATACATATAAATGCCAGAACACATGAATAACGTAAACCCAGCAATAAACCAGTGTTGTGGGTAGCGGTGATTAACAAAGCAATGTAATACCTAGATTCGGATCTATTGCCAATTTAGATATTTTATATTCAGTTTTTAAGTGGGTCTGGCTAGCTATTTATGTATATATTTGTCGCACGTACAGACCGCCCAATAGAGCTAGACGGCTGAAGATTTAAACATTTTGTTGGGCAGTGACCACTATAAAATATTTAAATTGGCAATAGATCTAGATCTAGATATAAAATATCTAGCTTTGCAATAGAACTAGATCTATATATAAAATATCTAAATTGGCAATAGATCCAGATCTAGATATTGATGGAGTCAACTAATTTATTTCAGCAATTATCACTTATGAGTTACAAAAAACCGAAGCCCAAATATCAATACAGTAAACTCCTGTTAGTACGGCATCTTCGGGATTTAAGAATGACATTATAAGGAACTAGGACATAGCCCGTTCCAATTGCGCATGTTTGGAAGGGCCCAGACTTTATGGTGTGTGGAGCAGCCTGCCATTGTCATGTAAAATAATTTTCCGTCCATCGTACAAAACTACGGCTTCGAATTATTTCGGTTTCTTTTAGTGTTGCCAATTTAGATATTTTATATCTAGATCTGGATCTATTGCCAATTTAGATATCTTATATCTAGATCTAGATCTATTGCTAATTTAGATATTCTATATATAGATCTAGATCTATTGCCAATTTAGATATATTATATCTAGATCTGGATCTATTGCAAAGCTAGATATTCTATATCTAGATCTAGATCTATTTCCAATTTAGATATTTTATAGCTAGATTCGGATCTATTGCCAATTTAGATATTTTATATCTAGATTCGGGTCTATTGCCAATTTAGATATTTATAAAAGCGAAAATAGCGTTCAGTGTTTGTTTTGCAGCGAGCCGTTATAGCGGCAGCGGGCACCCTCTTCCCTACTCTACAACACCCCAGTCCCCTGTACCGCCCACCAACCTAACCTCTGGTGACTCAGCTTAACATAACATTGTAACCATTTTTAGGGTTCTGGGAACGTTCAAAAATGTTCCCATTCAAATTAATGTTAATTAGAAACCGGCAACAGAAACTGTCACCAAACATAGGTTTCTTCAGTTTTTAAGTGGTTCTGGCTGGCTATCTATGTATATATTTGTCGCGCGTACAGACCGCCCAATAGAGCTAGAGGGCTGAAGATTTAAACATTTTGTTGGGCAGTGACCACTGAAAAAAAGCCGAAATTTAAAAAAATAAACAAGCATAAATACTAAGGGGCCAATTTAATATAAACTTATATTGCAAATTACCCCCCACCCCACTAACAACTGATGCTAAATTGGTCCCTTAGTTTGTGTCCGGTAGTATTTATGCTTGTTTATTTTTTTAAATTTCGGCCTTTTTTTAGTGGTAACCTATCCATTGATCACCCCTTTTGACAATTTTTTAATTGATCAGCCCCAACACGGCGTGCTGCCAAAAGACGTTGGTCACGTGACGGTTTCTATTGAGTGGCTAACCAGAGCTGTTGTTTCTTCGCTTTACGCCATTTCGGCTTACGAAGACTGCTCTACGAATAGCGGGGGACAACCTGTACTTACTTAACCCACTTATTTTCACTTAATTTAGGTTTGTTCAGGATATTGGATAAGTATTGTGAAATTTTCCTTTTTCACAGAAGGAACAGTGTGATTCTCAATCTGAGGTGAAGTGTCCTTTCCTGTTCGTGGTCAGTGGCGAACTTGTAGAAATTCAATCGGGCATAAACTGACATTCAAAAAATTAATACAGTACCAGACAATTTATCCGGCTTCCGGAAAACAGGATTTACCATAAAACCGGCCCTTTTTTTAAACTGGCTATTTTTTAATCTTGTAGGCTTCGTAGTAGTTCGCCACTCGGACATTCTCCGTTTTAATTTTCGTGGCATGGTTGGATCAGATGAAGATCAGGGGATTAATATTGATTAAACAGACCCTGTTTTTGAAGTGGGTTAATTGGTATATGTTATAAACAGTTTCCGTCTTAATTCATTTACTTTTCATCGTATATTTTATATTTCAAGTGGATTAATAAAGATCAAACAGATCCATCTTTAGAAGTGGATTAATTTGGTTATGTTATAAACAGTTTCATTCTTTACTTTTCGTTGTTGATTTTATATTTTAAGTATATATTACGCCTTTGTCAAAAGATCCGGAAAACCCAGGAATCCGAGTCAGTCCCGGTCCCAAGATTGCCGGATAAATGGTCTGGTAGTGTTCTTCTGTCTAAGACAAAGAAACCGTATCATTAAGTTGTTAGTATTGTGCTAGTTGATCTTTTCCCCTATATCTTAGAGTTATCCCTAGCATTGCTCTTTCCATGGCTCTCTGCACAATTCTGAATCGGTTTTCAGTTCGTTCTGTCAGTTTCCATGTTTCGCATCCATCCGAGGGCGGACCAGGGAGAAGGATTATCTGTATGATATACAGATAATTAATCAACAAAAATGGAGATGGACCGGACACTTAGCAAGAAGAAAGGACAACCGATGGAGAAAAAGGTTCACCGGTACTCAAGGGACAGTGAGCGCAGTAGCAAAAAGAAAAAACAGACATATGGAGGGATGAGATAGAAAGGTTCGCCGGTAAAACATGGCAGAGGTCAGCACAGTCACGGTCATCATGGAAGGAGATGGTAACGGCCTTTGTCCAGCAGTGGCTGATGATGATGATGATTGTGCTAGTAAAAGCCACGATTTTGCAAGTGTTAAATATCTGCTTTGGTCTTTGCATTCAGGCGCGAATCGGAATAAGCAAAAATTTCAAAAATTTGTCTATAAACAAACTGCTTAGTTAAGCTTATATGTACATATGGTTTCAATTATACGCCCGCTCACATAAATTCACACATAAATACATGCATACACTCACATCGGTACCCAAATACATTGAAATATGCGTTTGCATATATATTAAAAAGTCATAAAAATATACATATGGAATCCATTAAAAATGTTGCCACTTCTTAACAGCCAGGATCACGAGTCGTGATGAACGATGACACAAAATGGCCATTTCATTATTAAGTATATAACTCTCCCTAAAATGCCCAACTTTCAATAAAAACAGCGGAAATGAATCACTTAAAAATAGGGTATAATATAGGACTGTGAAGGCGAACCTATTACACGCGTGTCAGAAAGTGACACGCCACAGGTTTTTAGGTGACATGCAAGGGACTTTGAAAAAAATGAATTTTAATTTCATTTTATTAAACACCTAGTTTTATAAATATATTTTGAAATTTCAAGTTATATTTTATTAAACTCCTAGTTTTATATTTTGAAATTTCAAATTATATTTTATTAAACTCCTAGTTTTAAATTTTGAAATTTCAAATTATATTTTATTAAATATATGCATATATATTAAAAAGTCATTAAAGTTGAAAAAAAGAATTTTAATTTCATTTTATTATCCTAGTTTTATAAATATATTTTGAAATTTCAAGTTATATTTTAATTCAACTCCTAGTTTTATAAATATATTTTGAAATTTCAAGATATATTTTATTTCAACTCCTAGTTTTATAAATATTTTAGAAAAATAGGCCGCTTATCTATAAGCATTACCCCCAAACTAAATATCATGTATACATATAAGTGAGACTGCGATAGCAGGATTAGGGGATAGCGGGGCTAGTTGGTACATTTTTTTCACTTAGATGGCTGTAACTTCCTATGAAATTAATTCTTTAAAACGCAAATATGACCAAACAATACTATGGAAAAGAGACTTCCTTTGGATTGTTCGTTTAAATCTGAAACATAAGTTAAGTTTATTATATTATCATTTAAACAATTGGAAAAAAGTGTACAAACCTAACCCACCAGTGGGGATAGTTGATACAATCTGATGGGCCAAATTAGTTCTGTTGCTAGTAGGTACAGACGGATATTAATATAGTGTTATAATTGAGAAATATCAAACTTTAAACCAGACAGAAGAATGTATTTGAGTAAAAAGCAAGATTTTAGGACTATAATGACCACCTGGAAGGACAAGTGGAATCATATGTGAGTGGACCTCAATGATGCATTGTAATAACGTGGAAGATGGAGAAAAGAACAATAAGAAAAGAATGACGATACCAAACAGAAGTATGACGTCTCTATCGCAATACAATGGAAATAGATATCAAAACAACATCTCAGCCAATTTTAGAGACCCGGCCCTGTCGGCTGGGGCATCGAATGCGCCGACTACATCCCCTGCAAGAGTCAAATTCAAAATCATCAGATGTACAGTTTTGACAAAGGAATTCCTGTTGCTTTTTGAAAGGCACTCACCATGTTCCCACATTTGACAAGATGTGTACTTCACCCAATTCTCACCAGGCCTTCAATCGGAATAAGGTTCTACGCACACCAAACAAAAGGTTTCATCATCTGTGGATTCGTCAGTGTTATTAGTGTTTTTCCGTTTCTTTTGTTTCTGGTCCCTTTCCAACTTTTCTTTTTTACTCTGAACACTTTCTGACTTGTTTTAAGTTTGTTTTGTTATTTTGAAGGCTTTTTGCTTTTCTTCTGCCTCAGTTGCATACAATTACAGCGTACCAAGCAGCCCCACTTACACTGTACCAACCAGCCCCAAACACATGGTTACTTTTATATTCTATTCCAAGAAAAGGATCCGACATATTAAATGATAATATAATAAACTTAACTTATGTTTCAGATGTAAACGACCCATCCAAAGGAAGTCTCTTTTCCATAGTATCGTTTGGTCATATTTGCGTTTTAAAGAATTAATTTCATAGGAAGTTACAGCCATCTAAGTGGAAAAAATGTACCAACTAGCCCCGCTATCCCCTAATCCTGTTATCGCAGTCTCACTTATATGTATACATGATATTTAGTTTTGGGGTAATAAGCGGCCTATTTTTCTAAAATATTTATAAAATTAGGAGTTTAATAAAATATAACTTGAAATTTCAAAATATATTTATAAAACTAGGTGTTTAATAAAATATATTTTGAAATTTCAAAATATATTTATAAAACTAGGAGTTGAAATAAAATATAACTTGAAATTTCAAAATATATTTAAAGGATCCGACAGCTGCTTGAAATGTAGTATATATATACTGTTTATTGGTACTTCTCATAAACATAGACTGCTCTATCATCAACCGCACGTTACAGCATGAACTAGGCACAGGTTTGTCAAAGTGAAAAAGTTACTTACCAGAGTGAAAAAACGTTTCAGATAAAACCTTTCATGCTTACAGCACATGTGACTCAAACTTAATAGAAAAACGGCTGATATTTTTCTGATCAAAAAGAAGTTAACAATGGCGCCATCAAGTGATGGAAACAAACATTAAAGCAAGTGATTCAACCTGACCCATGTACCAACCAGCCCCGGTGTCCCCTATTTAAAATATTAAAATTTCGATACACCGTACTAAAACGGTTCGCCATCACTGATATAGGACATTAGAAGTGACAAAAGAATTTCCCATTTAAAGGTTTTCTATGTAACCGTTCTCTTGTTCTGCGTTGGTCTGAAATTGTCACACTCGTGCGGGCCCCATGTTAAAAATAACTCAAGCCACATGATGTTTTTTTTAAAAGAAGAATTCATAAAAGAAATAAAAGCAAAGATAATCGTGTAAGATAAACTTCCGTAAAAATGGCGGAAAGTATATGCCCAGTTTAGCATTATAGTTACATTGTAAATAGAACCCCCCGCTTAAATAATAAGAATAAATCCCCTTCCGTAGCAGGTTCCATAGGGGTGGGATGCGAGATCAAATCTCGTCGAAAGCTCTTTCTTTATTTGCCAATTTCACGCTGTTTGCTCAAGCGGTCGAAGAGTTTATCGACCCAGAGTGTTGTGACAAAAAGGCAACACTAATAAGGTTAAATACTGACCATCGTGGACCAGTGGTAGAATGCCCGCCTTCGGTTCTGTAGTAAAATAATACACGTAGGAATAATCTTTCAAGCAAGCAAGGTTAGATGAAAATGTTAGATGTAGTAAACCAATCAAACGCCCTTCCACATGGTTTTTGAAATCTCGCGTTTCTGATTGGCCGAACCGTTCGTTAAACAAAGAATTCGATTCTTTTGGCGGTAAAATACGTTGGATTCGGTAGTCGGCAAGGAATCTTGACCAAAGGCAGACATGGTTTTGCCTGCCCCGCCGGAGGTAGACAAAGAGCGAGAGAGGTGGTTAGACGTTAAAGTGGGAGCGGGTGGCAGTCAGCCAATGACCCATTCCAGCAGTTCGCGTAAATTGCATTGATAGTTGTTGAGTATTATTTGGGATATATACGACACCCACCCGAAGAAGGCCGCTGGGTACAACGGCCGAAATGTTGTGTTCAAAAGATGAGGACAACAGTCCGAAAAGATCTATACGGATAATACTCATTTAATCAATTAGAAGTGTGTCTTTGGGATGCAAGCTTTGAAAAGGTTACTGCAAGTTAGTGACCGTCTGGGAATACTAGGTACCGTAAGCAGTTTAGGGTCCTGTAGAGAGCCTCTTGTGGCAACCCCATTGATACTCCTAAGGAGGAGACCGATCTCTACACCTGGACCCTCTAACTGGCATGGCTGCG
>VCCN01002209.1:789162-799512 GCA_006491835.1 Architeuthis dux | reverse complement strand
ATTCTTATAACGGTTATTTTTTTATTATTTCCTAGGGGTTGGTGGTTAGGGTGGTTCCAGCCAGTAGTTCCTCTAAGCATATTGCATTCACCCAAACATTACAGCAGTGATTACAGGAGAAATAGTAATTTTCAGTTATTATTAATGTTTTACCTCTATTTCTCTATCGGTCCGTCATTCTATGATTGTTGGTAAACAGCACAGATCGGAAATAAAGAATAAGTCTCCATCTTTCATTCTGATCCGCACTGCTTATTAACGATTGTAGAATGACGGTCTGGGCGTTGAGATAAAAAGCAACAGAAATAAGATGAAGCAAATACTAGTCAAAATTAGTAATAATTGATAAAAGAAAATATAATATATATATTCTTTTATTTTCCCGCGAACAACCGACCGATATTATTGCGGGCTCGCCGAAATATAAAACAATTAGGGCTGGATATACGCCTTCGTGTAGTTGCAAATGCTATGCAACTCATGGCGAGCAAGCAGTTAATCTGGTACCCCACCTAAAGCAGATGACTTCAAGGCATGTGACAAAGAAAGTAGTTCAGGGGTGAGCAGTCTAGTGCTGACTTTGGTCTTCAACGTTACTTAAGGAGGTGGCATCTTGACTGATTTATTTGACATACGCTTCACTTAATACAGGGTGTCTCAAAAATTACTCTACATTTTCTTTTTCATTTTTCTCTTCAGATTTCTGTCCAGTCTCAGTGAAATCTGAAATGGTGGGTAGGAGATATTTTTATCAGCAAACTTGTTACCCTTAAGTGGAAGAGTGCATGGTTACGGACAGAGAACCATGAAAATCATACGTTCATTATATAAATAGATTCGAGAATTGTCAAAAATAAACAAAAACATTTTTGCCAATAAACAATAATATTCTATCATCAAATGATTACTAAGGAACTTTCCTGAAGAGATTACACAAACTAAACTTTCATCCTATAATACCAAATCATTTATACAGGGTGTCTCAAAAATGAGTCTACATTTTCTTTTTCAGATTTCTGTCCAATCTAAGTGAAATTGATATCAACCAATAGCTCAATGTATGAGAAATCGTTTGACACTCAAGTTATAGATGTATCCCCATTATCATGGTGTTGATACTAACGTTAGAACTGAGGTGCAAAAATCGCAGCCTAGAAAGGGTTAGGGTTAACGATTTCTTTTTGAGGGGCTGATCAGTACTTAAATGGGTGACCGTTTGGGAACACCGGATACTCTAAGCATGTGCTGCCCGCACGTACGCATGTGCTACCCTAAATTACACTTACCTTGTGTCACATCCTGCCCTCGTGGGTAAGTAGTTAAATATCTACTGTAAGCAAGTGCTGCACGCACGTACGCATTTGGGACCCCACATTTAACCGACCTTTTTGGGGAGTAGTTAAATCACTATTTACGCCATAACACCGAGTAAAACTTGGCGAATATCTTATTTCTCGGGATGATATTTGGCACTGGTACAATTCGAATTCACGTCCATCCAACATATGATCGTGTATCAGTTGACCTTTCCACTTGTGCCACAAAGAGTCGTCTTCTAATCTCATCTTACGCTTGATTGTCATTGTTGGTGTCTCGGCTACACAAGTGACAGATTCTAGAATGACAATAGGTTTGTAGACATAGAGCAGCGACCTTCCGAGAGCGGGCTAGCGAGGTGATGCCTGCCAAGCAGGACTGCCAACAGAATGTTATCAAACGTACCAATATCAGCCAAAATCTTACCAAATCTTTCAGAAACGTATCAAGTATTGTCACTGTCTCCCCCTTAAACATTGATGCAGATCAACCAAATGTTATAGCATATTCACTGGACCTAAGGGAAGAACTATTTGGCTTTTCAAAAAACACATTTTCAATGACGCAGCTTTGGCGTAGCTCAACCAAATCTGGTATACATACTTAGCGGACCCAGGGGAAGAACTTGAACCATTTACTTTTTCAAAAATATTTTTAAAGGTTTTTAAAGGGGTTTCTATTTACAATGTAACTATAATGCTAAACTGTGCTCTTACTTTCCGTTCAATATATATCTGTATGTGTACATACTAGCTGGTTTCAGCCACTCTTCGGGGGGTCCTATGGCCTCTCCCGGTAGGGGTAGGGGGCCATCCACAGGAACTAGCTGTAAACCTCCCAGCTAGTATACTTATATATATCAACCAATACGATAATTATGAGTCAGTAAATCATTTTTATTGAAAACTGAATAAAAATACAAAACATAATTAAATCTTTAATTTTAATTGAAAATCCACTTCCTCCACTTCTTTTCATTTCATATTAAGCCATTTCTTGTCTTTCATCTTATTAGAGATATCGTGTGGTGGAATCCATTTGGTTCCGTCTGTCCCTTCTAAGAAAGTTTTTGACTGAAATAATCGTTTCGATTTTTAAAGAGCCGCGATTTTTTTCACTTTAATGTTGTTCAATAGAGAATATAATCTGTCGGCTGCGGCTGGAAAGTGGGACAACAAAAGGAGGTTCAACATCAAAGAAGACAGCGTAGGAAATCTGGAGATTAACAAGAAATTATACGGTAAAATACAAACAATATCCGGAAAGTACTGAAATTAGTACTAACGTAACAACTTTGGCAGCCCTGGCTACACTGCGATCGATTCTAAAGTGTTTGTAGTCATATGACAGTGATCTTCCAAGATTCATCCCACAGTGAACATGCTGGCGAGGTGATGCCTGCCAATCAGGGCTGAAAAGACAAATTATCAAAGGTACCAAATATTTCGGGCATGGAACCAAAAGTACCAATAATTACATAAAGTATCGCATTTGGTACTAAATTACCAATTTGGCAGCCCAACCGACTCTAGAGTAACAGTAGGTTTGTAGACATATGGCAACGACCTTCCGAGATTCAGCCTCCAGTGAACAGGCTGGCGAAGTGATGCCTGCCAACTCAAACACTGTCTTCCCAAGATTCCACTAACGAAAATAGTTACCCCTTCCTTGCAGTTATAAGGCTATTGCATACCAATGACGTAGCAAGAGATTTGGAGACCCGGTTGCCTTGGCTCCTTGAGAGGCCCCCCTCCAACATTTAAGGAAGTTTAAGGAAAAAGGAAAATCTGTAATAAATAGATATGCACTAACACTTAATTGGTGAAAACAACCCCCACAGGCTGAATTATTATTTATGCGATGTACAAATATATCCATGTTATTGTATAATGGCAGTGGAAATGCAGAAACTTTGTAAAATGTACTGTTTATGAAATTTTCGGGGCCCGGGGGACGTTTTCAAATACCCCCCTCCCCCCGTAAGCCTCCGCTGGCAAGGTGGAGCCTGACAACTCAAACACTCAGCAGTGATGAGACTGTAATGAAATACACCCAGGTCGTGTATTCGTGTGTTCACACGTTTTGGGGGATAGTAATGGGACGTTCCCGGGGCTAGAAAATAGGTCAAACTGCCGAACAAGCGAAACAAAGGGAATGTGTCCGACCAATCAACAACGCCGGTTTTTTTAGGACGTCAATTCAAATCGAGCGGGAACGGACGATGGACCAAGAAAAATCAAGAAAAAAGACTATGTAGAATAATGTGGGTATTTCTTCTCGCCGATATGAGACGTCTCGTCATTGGGTTGTACATTTACAGGAGGGATGGATCTGTGGAGGGACATATCACATTTTGGTCCATACCGGAGAAAGGCTCTCCCACGTGGCTGGATGGAAAGACAACAAAGTTCGTTGATTTCAAGGACAATGTGTGTTCCTTTTATTTCTGTTGATAACTTCGATGGCGGGCCGGCTCGCGGATCACTTGGGGTATTGAATTCTGTTTCGGTTAAAATTCTAAACGAGTTGTTAAATTCTATTCCTGGTTGCTTTACCGAGGGTGACCAACTAGTAGTTAAAATCAGGTTTCTTCTTCCTTCTCCTCCCTCACCCTGACGGGCTGAGGAGCCACGCCCCTTAGCTTGCTTGACCCGTCGCTCCTGAGTGTCGGACTAATTAACTCCCGCCAGATTTGAATCGACGTCCTAAAAAACATTTGTTTCCCTTGGTCGGCCGATTGCATAGCTTTTAATCTAGTTGTGTTACTGTCGGCGCGTAATCGCATTCTCTCTCTCTCTCTCTCTCTTTCTCTCTCTCTCTCTCTCTCTCTCACACACACACACACACTACTATCAGAAACCATCAACCAAAACTGTTAACATAGGTGTCTTCAGTTTTCAAGTTAATCTGGCTGGCTATGTATGTATTACGCGTACTGGCCGCACCAATGGTGCTAGAGGGTGGAAAATTTAAATATTTACTCCTTATTATGTCTAGAAAAAATTATTTTCTTTAAAATCCCCCACCCCTCTAAATAGTTTTTTTTATAGGGGGGTTCAATTTGCAATGTAAGTTTCTGCTAAATCGATCCCTTAGTTTGTGTCCGGCAGCATTCACGCTTGTTTTGTTGTTTTTTTTAGAAAATTCATTGATCACTGACCTTTTTCCTATTTCTTTTTAATTCATCACCCCCAACACCGCATGCTGCCAAAAGAACATTGGTGACGTGACGGTTTCTTTTGAGTGACTAACCAGACCCGTTTTTCTTTTCCTCTGCTATTTGTTATGCATTCCAGACAAGGTTTTCACCATTTACCAGAGGCAGAAGAAAGAAGAAGAGCAAGACGTGAAGAGTAGTTAATGGAAAGTTATTCAGTGTTGCTCATGGGCTGGAGACTAAACATACCAGAAGTGAACCCGAGATTCAATAATATGAGATCTAAGTTCGCCATTCCCCCCAGACGATGGATGCGAAAAGTGATAGGGTTCAAGTTACGGTACAAATCAGAGATCTTCAATTCGGTTGCAGCAGATATACTCTTTAGAGAAGTAGTTATTTAACTACCTCCTCGCGAGGGCAGAATGTGACACAGTGTCTTAGGTTTTAATGTATGGGCCCACAGGCGTACGCGTAGGCAGGACTCTTAGAGAAGTTCACAGTGAAGATGAAGTAGTTTTTCTCGGTTGCCTAAATTCTCGGAATTCAACTTATAGAAATGTAAATCGTCGAGTGATAAGTAGATTATGCTTTCGAAATATTTGCGTAGTGGTAATACCATAGCCAATAGCGCTTGGTATTGCTTGGTGCAGAGGAGCTGAGGCCCAGGATTTGGTCCTGTGGACAAGACGCCCCTTGCTCATTGCAAGGGGGATCTGACGCCTCGCGACGCTAGTTGCTGGGACTAGAACAATTTTTGGAACCGTCTGAGACCCCACGCTAAAATGACCTTGTGTCACATTCTGCCGTAGTGAGGAGGCAGGATAAACAGGGTAGCTTGTGCTTTCAAAGTTTTCCTCAAGATAATTTTTCGACTTCTATAAGTGATGTTCAGAATACTATGAACTGCTTACTTACCATTGTTATCTAATCCGTTGCATGTGTAGAGAGCCTGTCTACCTGCCTGCCTTAAAAAAACAACATTCGAAGTCCTGGCTTTTGCCTGGGCTCTTTATTGTTTCCAGAAGAAGTGCTAGCAAAAGTTTTATTGTTTCCAGAAGAAGTACTAGCAAAAGTTTTATTGTTTCCAGAAGAAGTACTAGCAAAAGCGGACGTGGAACACAGCTAGTAAAGCTGGTAAAGATATTCAAAAGGCGTCTACGGTGGTTGGGCAATACCTCCAGAACGAACAATGACGGACCAGTACAAGCTGTATGGTGAATTGGCTAATGGAACCCGACCTGTTGGGCATCCCAAACTATAAAGACACATGCAAAGACGTGATGGTGTCCTAGACCAGTGGGGAAAAGAAGTAGATAATAAACGTCACGAATGGAGACAATTAATTCATCACACTTGCGAAACAGTCAATGGGGGGAAAGAATTGACGAAGGGAGACAAAAGAAGGAGAAAGAAGAGGAGCGGGGGTTGCAGAGAGCGACAAGGGAAAGGAAGCTGTGGAGAGCCATGGTACATAATAAAGAAGAAGAAGAAGAAGAAGAAGAAGAAGAAGAAGAAGAAGAAGAAGAAGAAGAAGAAGTGATAAGCAACCCTCAAAACGACACAGTTTCCGATTTTCTGTCAATTTATTTGGGATCTTTTTGTCCCACTTTTTCACCTTCCCTGTCGCAGACAAAGGGTGAGAGATAAAAGAAGGAGACAGCAGACACAACAATAATAATCTCTTGACCTTTGTAAAGCTGCAATCTATTTTGTATATGTTCGCTGTCTAAATGTTAAATGAGTCATACTCGTTTCGGGTTTGAGGCGTATATATATATATTCATTTTTTTCCAGCTTAGTGAGCGACACCCCGTGAAGATCAAATTCACCACATTAATACTAATCTTGCTAACCATTACTTCACAGCGAGGAGCCCGACGTTCAGGAGGATGTTATGTCTGGCTGGAAAATCAGGGAAATTAACAGAAACCTTTATCTTGCTTGATCAACACCCATGATTCGTGATGTCTAGCTCAATTCAAACGGAAGTTACATGTTTGGTGTAGACTTTTCCTTTCCTTTCTAAGTAGTTTGCACGCAATTTTTTTATCATATCGTTGCATTATTGATTGATAAGCTGAAAGGTCTTTCATGTTTGGTTTTTCTAAAATGGATTTTCATCAGAAAACTTTAGAGTAATTTCCATTTTCGAAGTCCCTTTCAAAAATACTGGGCAAAACTTGGGTATCATGTTTTGAAGCTTGTGCGAAGAATCTCAGTAACGAATAAACAAAGCAGAGAAAGTAGAGACTGTTGTAAAAAGTTACGAAAGGATTCGTTAGGCTGTTCAGAAAGTAATGGCGTTTTTTTTAAATGAAAATAGAACTTTACCCTTATATCACTGCCAGGCCGATAGATTGGACTCGATAACGTAACCAAAGACATTATGTACACTACACGGGCCATATATCGGCCTAAAATGGACAGCCGGACCAGCTTAAAAACTGAAGAAACCTTTGATGACAGATTTGGTTGGCGGTAGTGTTTTTTGCTATATGGTTAAAAAAGACTCTCAATAGAAAGTTTTGGTAGTACGCCTTGTTGGGGGTGATCAACTAACAAATATTGGAAAACGGGGTGATCAATGAACAAGTTACTTCTATCGCTTTTTGTTGATCAGTGATCACTAAAAGTCTGAATGTTCAAAGAAAATTAAAAAATCAAGCGTGAACGCTGCCGTACACAAACTAAAGGACCAATTTAGCATGAACTTACATTGTAAATTGACCCCCACCCCAAGAAAACTAGAGGGAGTGATTTTCAAAAAACAAAAAAAACGTTTTTTCTAGTGGGCTCAAAATTTCAGCATTTACTCTTTATTATGTATAAAGAGTAAATGCTGAAATTTTGAGCCCATTTGGTGCGGCCTGTACGCACGACGTATGTTAACAGTTTTGGTTGACGGTTTCTAATAAGTGATGGAAAACACGTTTAATCAAAGTAGGTCTCATGTGATTGCACGCTCTTTTGCCAAAGTGAAACAATGATATTTACGCCTGTGGCGTAAATATCATTGTTCCTCGTGAAAAGATCGCTTCCTTCCTGGACGTTCATGATCTTAAAGACTGTCATCTCTTCGCCAAAACAGCAACCGATCCTTGGACAAGTGCTGGGTTGATTTTCCCGTACAGTTTCAGTAGCTTTCCGTCCAAGTTGAAACTCATAAAGAAAATCATACAAAAGTCGTTTTGTCAATTTTGTCTACGAGTTAATAACGCCAATCTATAAAGAGTACAGAATTATAAAATTATAAATGAACCTTATAGAATAATATATAATCTCTCACTTGTAGTAAACCGAACTGTCTGTTTTGAAATAAATGTCAATGTTAGGGTGAGGGGGCGACACTATTACTTTCCGGACAATCTAATAAAATGAATATCTCTCTTACTAATAACCTACTTCCTTTTTTCCTCTTCAAATATTTACACTCTAGGGCAGTGCCCGTTCCAAAGGTGCATGCTTGGAAAGAACCGGACTTTATAGTGTGGTTATGGTGTGTATTTCAGTTACTTCTCTTCGGTGTTGCCAATTTATATATTTTATATCTAAAATGATATCCATAACTTTCGATAAAAGATCTTTTATCGGTATTTTTTTTTATTTATTGTTATTAGATTTCCAAACAAGTTCAAACTCGACACTGACTAATACATATGGCGAATATCAACTTCGTACAATGGCCAGTTGTCGAGTTATATCGGTGCATACAGACCCACACACCGGCACATAGATTTCTTCAATTATAGTTAGTTGATAAAAATGTATCTAGGAGGTGTGCGATGGCGTGACGGTTACCGACATGGAAAATGGAATCCGCGAATCGAGTTCTAAATGTGGCCGAGGTTACTTACGTACACTTCACACTGATGCCCTTCGGAAAGGCATGAATCCACCTCTCCCCCCAGCTATGGGTAAATAGCAGGGTGGGTGGTGCCCTTTAGCCCTGTAAGGCAGCCCAACTTTCTACGGCTCCAATAGTTTCAAGTTCACCTTTTTCAACAATATGGATATCAACAACCTGTCATTTCTTGATAAGCAATAAGTAAAAGTAAGAAGTGTCCTTACGCGGGTTACGGCTTCCGTCGTCCCTGATTCGGCACGTTTGCTATATGTGAAATAGAATTAGGGGCAACAAGCACCCGAAGTGGTGTAACTCACTTGACGCTGCGCTATTTACCCTTAGCTTGGGGGATAGATAGATTCATGACTTATTAGAGTGAAATGAACACACACTGTCCAAGCCAGAGTTTGAACCCGGCCTGCTGAGTCCATTCTCTGTGCAGTTAACAGCTTGGCCAACCCGCACCACTTTTTGATAAGCAGTAGCAGTTATTATATGACCAATAAGGTACAGTAAGATATATTGGTCGACAATGATGTTTAAACTATTTAAAAGCGTCAACCAAAACTGTCGACATAGGTTTTTTCAGTTTTTAAGTGGTTCTGGATGGATGGATAGATGGATGGCTGGCTATCTATCTATGTGTCAGGCGTACAGGCCGCACCAATGGAGCTAGAGGGCTGAAAATTTAAACATTTACTGTTGATTATGTCTTGTTTTTTTGAAAATTTTCCCCCAAAAAAGATTTTCGCTCAATTCACAATGTAAGTTTATGCTAAATTGGTCGCTTAGTTTGTGTCCGACAACTTTTTTTTCTTTTTTTTTAATTCGAACTTTTTTTTTCAGTGATCGTGGCCCAACAAAAGGCGAGAGAAGTAACTTATACATCGATCACCGCCCCTTTTTTTCCAATTTGTTTTAATTGATCACCCCCAACGCGGCACGCTGCCAAAAGACGTTGTTCACGTGACGGTTTCTAATGAGTGACTAAACAGACCTGTCTAAATGTTTCCGTTTACAACCGCTGATGAAAGCTGGCTTCTCGTCAAGGGCGGCTGTTCTATAAGCTTTGAGTGAACTCTGGCTGGTGAGCTGTTTTCATTGTTATGAATATAAGTAATTGTGAACAGGTGGTTCTACTTATATAAAAGAGAAAACATCGCAAACAACTTACAGATAATTACAGAGATAAACAATCCACTACAGCAAGCAGCTAATTAACAGTATTCTCACTAGCCTGAAATGGCCTTTTAAAGTATGTATGGATGTACAATGAGTGCAAAATGAATCTATCCGACATATTACAAACAAGAGTATCTACTAATATGATGATCTACTAATATAATGAACAGTGTGATTTTCTTGGTTCTCTGTCCGTAACACTGGACTCTTCCACTTCCACAAGGTAAGAATTTCGCTGATAAAAATATCGCCCTCTCACCATGTGAAACAATGAACTCTTCCACTGGAGAGGTGGTTTATCGTTTTTCATAATTTATTTAACCAGGCACCCCTGTGGCGAAAGGGACGTGAATTCGAGTCTCGCCAAGAGCTTATTCTTTATTTCCGATCCGCGCTGTTTACTAACGGCCGTAGATCGACGGCCTTAGTTCAGTTGTGATAAAAAAAAGAACTATTACAAAATTGAGAGGAAGGAAAATAGTAGTAAAAAAAGTAATAGTAGTTCAGTTGTGGTAGAAATTTAAATGTATCCGGGAATCTTTTTTTTTTCCAGAGAATTAACTAGTTTTAACATAAGCTTCAAGATTGACAGAGTTTTCAACAAGAAATACTCCAAAATGAACGTCCAGAGTCTACTCTTCTTCTCCGCTCGGGAATCGAACCAGGTTGAAGTCCACCCAACGGTTCTAGGCCGGCTGCTACACTGCAAACCCCCTCCCCATGATCCTATGTGTAGGGTACCAAAATGTTCCTTAGGATGGCCTCTTTCAGAAAAAAGACGTTCCCAAGAAAAAAGTTGAGAAGAAATCCCTCATTTACATATACAAAATGGCCGCCAGCACACACA